>VZRO01007445.1:3489089-3545316 GCA_013397915.1 Daphoenositta chrysoptera | reverse complement strand
TTTTTTTGTCAAACTGTATATATGCATATGAAAAAAAAAAATTGCTAGTAAAGTCCATTTTCAGATTTTTTCTTAACGTCTCAAACTTTCATGTTTTTTTTTCCTCACTCAGCTGGTAGTTTCTGAAGCACTTCCTATTCCTGGGAGTGCAGAATTGCTCCTGCCCCTGGCAGATGGACTTCTGGCTTGGGGCTTTGTCATTCTGTGGCTTGGCTTGACTTGAAATATCTTTCCAAGTCCTAACACTAGTAGAGTTCCAAAAGTGCATCTTAAGAACGCCAGTTGCGTGGTCTGCTCTTCTGGCCCCAGCAGTCGGGTGAGATTTGATGATGCCAGTTTTCCACTGAGTGGCTTAAGAAGACAGAAGTCAGAAAGGGCTTGGAATCAAGGAAGTGGAGGAGTTTTGAACTGCTGCCTCCTGCCAGAGTATTGTGCAGAAGCATCATCTTTCCTCCCTGGGTCCCTAGGGGACTGAGTATTCATTTCTGTGGAATTGTGGAATATCCTTTTTTATGTACAAGAAAAATGTGAAGGGGCTGGGTGTTAGTGACTGGTCAGGTGGTTCATCTTCTTGCTGAGAAAGCTTTATACTTTGGTTTTTTTTAATTGCATAGGTTGCCTCAATGAAAATGCTAATTATAATAAGTATTGGAAGTTCAACAAATTCTCTCAGAGCATATGTGAATTTAAAATGTGTGATTTCAAACCAATTTTCCTGTATTGCAGTTCTTTTTAAGCAGAATGTTATTATTGCTATGAACAAGGTAACTTCTGTTGTGCTGAAACAATGCCATATTTTTAGGTAAAATTTACACTGGAATCTAATTTTGCCTGACTAGAGGCTCTAGAGATTTACTTCTCTTGTTTATTTACTTAAACTGAGGCAACACTTTTCCTCATTCAAGAATATAACCTGGTTGTACAAAAGTGCTTTCAGATATCATGCCTATCTTGGTAATATCTAAACTTCATTTCAGACTTTCCAAATCACAATGTCTGACCTCAAGTACTTGAGTTTTGTATCTGATCCTGATACTTACTTATGTTAAACTGTAGAGACTTTGCCTTCAGGCAAGGAAGCGATGCAAGAAAAGGGGAAGGTGGGTGAGGGAAAGCAGAGCTGAGGCTTTAGCTTCTGCTGGAGTGCCATCACCTTCTTGCTTGTGTCCACAATCCCTGGATACAAATCAAGTCTCCTTGTATCAACTTCTCACATATCTGAAAACTCCTGTTGGCTGTATTAGATCCAAGTGTTGCATATGTGGATATTTCACTCCTTTATTATGATGTTGTCTATGTTTTAAGAATGTTCTTTGTTCTACAGTACTGCTTGAAACAGCTAACTCTTGAACTTCACTTGCAGATGATTAGATAAAGGTCGAAGGTTTTCATCTGTTTTGATTGGGTTTTTCTAAGTTACAAGTCCTTTAATATTGCCTTTTTAAAAAAAATCTAGAATAATACACATTATAGTCTGAAACTGTAATGCTGGTTAATGGTTTCCTGCAGAATTAGTCTTGTGAATTTGGTCTTTATGCTATATGTGTAGTGAAAGAGTAGTAAAAGGTCATCACTGGTGATACTGGACTGGTTTCAGTGTTTGTTTTGAGAGACTGAGGTGAAATGTGTTTTCCGTAATGATGTAGCTTAGTTGGAAGCATCTTGATTGTAGCTTAGGCCAATTTTTTTTTTTTTACCATCCTCAGGTCACTGAGATAGAATAAAGCAGGTACTTTTTTTCCTGAAGCAGGGAGCAAGTGACAATGGTATACTGTTTATAACAGGGTGTAGAGAGTGGTGTTAATTTGTTCTCCTCACAAATCCAAGCTCCTCAGGTAATTGTGAGTGGGAAATATTGGCATTGTGATGAGTCCGGCAGGGCAGAGGCAGGCGGGCTGGGCAGCGTCCAGTCACGGGAATAAGGGAATGTGAGAGGTGGTGCTACAGGGACGGGCAGGGTGACTGCAAGTCCGTGTGGTGGCTTGCCCCAGGGAGAGCCAGGGTGGTAGCGAGCTTTTAAGGCTTTTAAGGCTTTTAAGGTTTTTAAGGCCTGTTGCTCATTTGGGGGTTGAGAAAGGGAAGACGTAGCAGCGTGTTTCGTGGTATGTTTCCTTAGACAACTGTTGAGCTTGCTCTGAAGTGGAAGCATTGCCGACTGGGAAGATCAGAGGAGGGTTAGCAACGGGATTAAAGTGGCAATTATGCCTAAACAGAAGAGTGAACAAAGTAGTGTCCTGTGAATGAAGTACAGAGTTAGAAATATGTAAATTTGGGCTGTATTGTTGAGTACACTTTTTATACAAAAGCAAGAGACTCGGATTCAGTATGCCCCGTTTTTAGAATATCAATAATGTTATCTGATGGAGGTGACGTAAAGCTTAGGTTAACGTTTTTAGGATGTTTGGAAGTCTTGAGGTGGGTTACAAGTATTATTTACATGTCTTTGCCCTCTGTCTTTGCTGCAGGAAGGCATGTTTATCCAAAGCAGAACTATCAAGATACTAGGTGAAACCAGACACTAATATTGGCAGTTAGAAAGACACAAACAAGGTATATGGAATATTAGTTCTCAAAGATAGGATGAATTTCGATAAAATAACAAAGACATTATTCGATTAAAGGGAGGGGGGAGGGTCTTTTTTTTTTTTTTTTTTTTTTTTTTTTGGCACCTAACACAATTCTGATTTTAGAACTGCAGGTACAGGGAGTTATTGCTGGTGGTGTATTCATTTTTATCACCAAGTAGGCAAATATCCCAGGAGTTTGGATTCTTAGCTTAGCTCCTGTGGCCCCGTATGTGACAACCTGCACTAGGAGAGTGCTGGAGAGGGAATGTTTTGAGCCAAGAAATGCCCCCTTCTGAGGTCTTTTCCAACACCACAGCTGATACTTTTGGTAATAAAGTATTTGATAGTTGCTCTTTGCAGAGACCATAGTGACTAGAGATTTATTTTTGGGTACAATCCAAGCTAGTCTCTTTCTCCTGAAGTTCACACCTTAGTTTGTGAAAAAAAGAGAAAGAGAAAATACCTATGGAACTGTTGGTTAGTTAAGTTGTTCTTGCTGAGTAGCTCTAATAGCTGCAAGAAATTCCTTGCTAGCCTATACTAGAGTAGTTATTTCTCTGAAGTTAGGTATGTAGAACCACTTGAGTATTTTAAATTAATTTGATGACACAAAAGCCATGCTTACAAGGGTCACCTGCTGTTCAAAGGAAGCAAAAACCATTCGTTCTCACTGGAAAAGGACCATTTTGAACCAGTTAAGACCTGCATAGGCAGGGCCTTTACAAAAGGAGACCAAGAGAAAAAAAGAAACCAATCCCCAGGCTTTAGGAACTAAAGGAAGAAACTGCTTTTTCTAGCCCCCTGAAGCAAAACTGTCAAAGGTTTAAAGCACCCCCTTTCGTCTTTAAAAAAATATAATTTGCTTATGGGAGACACTGTTTCCACTGGAGTGCAGATCTGTGTTCCTTTCAAACACCACCAATGACAGTCCAAAATGGATTGGTAAAGGTAACATTTTTCAGGAATGAACCATTAGGCCACTCACAAGTCCCACATTGCAGTTTAGGGGTCTGTTAAAGCAAACTTACCAGATATAGCACCTCTGAGGAGACTGGGCAGCAAGTATTTCCCACCTTGGTAATTAAACAAAATTACAGAAATCATGGACTGATACTTAGAATACAGGAAGGAATATGATCTTTTTTATTTTTTCCCCAGTACTATTTTTGCATATCCTATGTATGTTTTTGCTTTCTAATAAATATCCAGGGAGATAATTCAAAGCAGTGAAGCGAGAATAATTCCAAAATTTCTTTTAATTCTTTCTCCTATATGTTTCTATACAGGTATATTTGAAAATTGTTATAATGTTTTATTCTGCTGTTTAAAAACTTTACAAGTTAATGCTCACATGGAGAAACAATATCATATGTGTGCTAAATTAGATAACTTCCCTTTAATGGATCTTGGTGACACTAGAATGAGGCCAAAATGAGTGCTTCCCAAAATTTGTTAAGCTATGCAACGCACTTATAAACTCCCCCATAAATGTTGCTAATGATAAAAAAAATGCATTTGATTCTTCTGTGTAGGATCCACCTGGCATCCACATGAAATGATGTGCAATAAGGGTACAAGACAGTACTGTGTTTGCTTGAATTAAGAGGCCGAGGACTCACAGGACCATACTGGCAAAATGGACAGGAACACTCTCACGTGTTGCTGTTACAAATTACAAAAATGAAATGCCACTGGAAACTTAGCCTTGTTGTTATATATGTGAGAGTTTATACCCTGGAAGTTCATCAGTCCTGGCTTCTCCTCTGCCTCCATCACACAGAGTCTGTCTAATGTTTAATAAGCTTACACATTGAAGTGATGCTGCAGAAATACATTACAAGCTCCTCTGGATAAGGCATCAGAAAAGTTTGCTATTTTCAATGTAAAAATTATACTTTTTGGTCATCATTGCTATCCACTGAATGCTGTGTTAATCTGGTGATTTTTTTTTGCCTTTGTGTTGCTTGCATAGAAAATTGTAATTTCAAGATCAAGAAGCTTCTGCTGTTATAAATTGGGCCAAAGAGAGGAAAGAAGGGGAAAATACCTTTCAAGTGATGTTATAATAAGACAATCAACTTTAATAAACAGAGATATTCAAAGCCAACTGCTCTCTATTTAAATCCCAGTGCTAATCTAATCTAATCTAATCTAATGAGGCTTTAAGGCCTTGACTTGCATCTTGTTGTTGTTATTGCATACATGTTATGATAGTCATTAGTTGAGTAATCTGTGGATATATAGAAGTAGAAACAAAAGAGTATTCTGAAGTTTCCCTACTCCTAAATCCTTCATGGCGAGTGTGCCAGGTTTAACTACAAAAGCAATTGCTGAAGAAACATTCTGCATAGCTTTGTCACAGAGATGCAGAGGATGGAAGTGCTAAATTGTTCCTGCAGATTTTAGGAGAAATAATACACTCTTCATCTTTTGTGACAAAGATAGAATGAGGACACTTGTACTGTAACTTTTCAGGAAAGCCACACAAGCTTCCAGTGAGACCGTAAAAGGGCGCTGAACATCAGATGTTCCCAGCAGCACTTGAGTGAAGCAACGTTCGTGTAAGAAATGCACCATTTGCAAGTGAAAATGGACATTTAAAAATTTTCAATACTGCAGGATTCCTTACAAGTGAATCTGCCATATCAAAGGCAAATCATATTAAAGATGACAGTGACATGGACAGCTGGTAAGGAATTCCACAGGAGGGGCATGGCTGGGGACGGATTCTGAACAGCAGTATAAACAAAGGTTCATTTCTGTAACACTACTACTAGGAAATATTTATATTGTGAGATTGGCTCAGAAGGCCAAGATTAAGTATGAGTCTTGTTTGTGCCAGGCACTGTGCGTAAACATCTATGAGAGACAGCCTCTACTCTGAAAAATCTTCCAGGCTAAATGCAGAAAGGTTAGGCTGCTTCACTTCCTACCATTGTTACAATCACATTTCTATTTGTCTTGGTCAAGATTATGAAGGGAGAGGGAATAAATTACCAACTTCCTTTTTTTCCCCCACCCCCTTAAAGATCTGTTATTTGCAAGTTTCTTTTCCCACTTCATGCTCTTTGCCTTCATAAAAGTGGAACTGTGATACTGCAAGCCTTGCCACCCGTGTACAAGCTGCCAGGACATTTTCATGGCCACACATATTGATGGGCAATGCAAGCAATAACAACGATTAAGTTAGAAGTGACTCTTGAGTGAAAAGAGCAAGCAGCCCCAAATCCTTGAAATACAGCTTGAAACAGATTATCGATAGCTCTCTAGTGACACTTTGAGGCCGTTTTTATGTACTGAAACTAAAATACTTTCCACTCCTTCGAGTGGCTGTTTTGAGCACTGGCAGCAATTTCCAACATGGGAAAAGTGTGGTTTATTGGAAAGGAGAGAAGGTGTCTAGGTTAGGAAGAGTATCTGCCTTTAGAGAGATGACTTTTCTTTCGGGGGTATTAATTCTTTATCAAAAGCTATCCCCAGCTTTATCAAATATTGGTATATTAAAGTACAGAAATTCACATTCTTCATAGATTTGCTTTTCTATTGAGAAGGTACCTTAATCTGAGTTTTCCAGTTATAATTTGTGATTCCCAAGGGTTTTAATAAGAAGTTCTCCATCCAAATTGTATTTCAAAATTACAGGTATCAGAAGAAAATTTATGTACTCCAGTTCACTTAGAATGGAGCCACTGGAAAATTGGTTCAGATCCATCATCTGGAATGCTGTGAGTCCTCATGAACCAGCAGCCTTATAAGATGAAATGAATGTGGGTATTATGCATTAAATAGAAGAAAAACATGTTTATTATTTCATATTTATTTTCACATGGCATTGGAAAAATGGTTTGTAAAATTAGTTGTGTTCACTGTGATTTCTAACACATTATGCCAAATTGATCAGAGGCACTTAAGTGAAAATCACAAGTTTAAAAACTTTGCCGATTTTCCTCTAACACAGACAGGAATGGTAGTGCAGGGATTGCCTGATGACACTTCCATCATCATGTTGCATAAATCAGCTAAAGTGGTAAAAATGCTTGCGGTTTGGCTATATTTATAGTCTCTGTATTGCTAGCCACATGGGAGAGCCATGGGAGGGAATTTCCCTAAAATTGTTTTAGCTAGCATAACCACTGGGACATCGAGCATTTGTTGCTACCAAGAGTGTTAAACTTAGAAAACTCTCTCTACAACATGCCAAGGGGAGAAAAATAGTTAAGAGACTAACATTAAAAAATAGTAGGCAGAGGATTTCACTCAGCTTTAGGAAATTAGCTGAACAATTTCTAAGTCATTAGTGAGAGCTTTTGACAACAAAAAGAAATAGGACAATCTGGAAAACAAGAGAAGAATAAATCCAATACCTGTTTTAGGTATGGTTTCACAAAAGATTGGGGGGGAAAAAAAAGATAAAGGAATGAGGAAAAAAAAGGTTGAGGAGCATAAAAACAAAAAGAGAGGGACTGGCAGAAGGACAAAGAGACATGCGTGTTGAGTGGAACCACAACACGATGAAACAAGGCCTAGGGAAATTCCAGATGAAGCAGCTAAAAAAGATAACTGAAAATACTCTAGAGAAAATGTATCTTTAGGTGGATAAAATGGTTAGAAATAGTCAAGGTCAGCTTCACAAGGACAAACCTTGTCAACTCCATGTTATTTTCTCTTCTGACTGTATATCCAGTCTAGTAGTTCAGTGGGAGCTAAGTACTGTAATAGATCTTGACTTTAGTAATATTTTTGATACTCTCCTGTGCAACATTCTCATAAACACAGCCAGGGAAATAAGAACTAGGAAAATAGGTGTTGAGAAAAGTCAGCTAAAAAAATAACCTCTATGTATAACAGTCAATGGTACTGGTACACTGGGAGGACTGGAAGTGCACTCAGAATACTCATAATACACATGAGAGAGAAAGTCCAAAAATCAAGCAGAAGTGCAGCAGAGGACTGTGCTTCAGAATAAGAAATTTAATTCAGAAACAGAAAATGGGGACTACACCGGCAACAGGAAAGGGGCTTAGGGTCAAGGTGGTTCACAGGCAATATCAGTCAAGCATTAGTCCTTCTTGAGTGCAATGGCAAAGGTCCAACAGGGTTGTTTTGAGCATCTTTTAAGAAAGATACTCTTTAAGAACACTTATAATTTTTCCTGTGAGTGTATAATACCCAACTCAATAGAGTCTACCTATTAGACTGAATAGTTAACATGCAATGAAATATCATATTATTAAATATTAAAAACAATTTATTTATTTCCAAAATCTGTTTCTGCTTAGAGACCTTACTGATAACTGCATTAATATGTGGCTCTGTTAGTACATGTGTATTTTTATTTAGTTGGATGTTTATACATATATATCTCATGAGATAAATTCTGGACAACTGTTATTGTACCCTCCCTTTCCTGTACAACTTTTACTGAAGCACAAGACAAAGTTTTCCCTGATGTCTCAAGATCTTTCGTAAATAACTACATTGAATTAAAATTATAAAGCAAAGATTTTTCGGTAGGGAAGAGAGCTTGAGCTAAACATTTCGACCACCAATGGCATCAAGACAGGATAAAGACAGATTATACCTTTCAGATTATCTGTTCTAACCTCAAACCTCCACAGGGTTTTCCACAACTTTCCTACTGTGTAACCTGTTAGACCATTGAATTAGATTTGTAGTCAGAAATCCTTTCCTAAAACCTAAGTAAAATCCTCTTTCTTACAAACTATACAATTTTGGTATAGTTATTTTTATATTATCTTTGGTGCTGCCTCCAGTTGACACAGAGAACAACCGATTTCTCTTTATTATAAACTTTCACATGATGAAAAAGCAAACTAAGCTCCTAGCCCTCCAAACTTCTAGTTTGTAGCACGCAAACTCTTTTCTGTGTAAATCCTGTCTACTGCCTTCCATAAAATCTATAGCCTATATAGAAAACAAACTGAAAGCAAAACACCACTGAAGTATTGCCATGCTGGTTTCTTAAGAAGGAACTGGTTTTCCAGTAGTAGTGTCCCTATCCTTTAGCATCTGCCATTAAACTGCATGAATTTTTCTGTGGTGACCAAAGGTACAAGGACAGTGTGCTAAATTTAGCTGTTTACATATCTGCAAGTATAGATGTATATTATCATCTATGGTGGACCTGCAGCAAATGTGTTATATACCTAAATAGTGTTGTAGAGTGTTACTGTACACAATGGCAAACATCTTTAACATGCTGCCCAATAGCACAGATTAAAAAGAAAATAACACTTTTAAACAAAGTGAAATGCTCATCAATCTTCGCTGAGTCCTCCTTTTTGGTCTGATCTGCAGGGGCTAAAATCAGGTCCACATTTTCATAGCCTATAACCACTCTTCTATATACACGGTGTGTAATATAGTGTGTATATAGGAAACACATATACATATAAGGAGAGTCTGCAACCAACTTGCTTACCCCACTGTACTAACCGGATTTGAAAAGATTGTGGGTTTCAGGCTACATTTTGTCAGGTGTCTCATCACTACTTTATTTTCTGTGTTATGTCTAGTGTTATGGACACACACCACTTCATTTTATGTTTTCTCCTAGTGTATACTTTTTAACACTCTCCTCTGAGTGTAACTGGGCTTATCTCAAGGGAAATTCAGGCACCTTCTCCTATGCATGTATTTTCATTAATCACTGAAGTGCCAGCAGGGAGAGTGGTAAATTTCTGTCACTCCATGATCAGTAATCACTATGGCCTGAGCAAGGTGGAGGCTGAGATTCCATGATCTCAGACTCCTGTCAGTCTCAGCATTTCAGAACAAACTTGTTTTTCCCCTTTTTCCTTTTTAAAGTATCAAAATTTCTCATTTATCCACTAAAATAACACGCAGGCATTGACTTAAGAATGTCTGTTATGAGCCCAGTTTCTTCTTAAAACAAGGAAATATGAAGCAGAGCTAAGGTTGAGAAACTGTCAAACCTAAAGTTACACATGAAAACTTAATTTGAGTTCTTTTAACAATCACAGTTTACATGGAAACTTTAAGAATTTCATCCTAAACGTGGAGGCCTCTTTGTAAATGTACCTGCCACAGCCTGCTCACAGGTTTCAGCAGTACCTACCCCTCTTGTGCCTGTAACCATCTGAGACATGGTTATTTATGAAGTAGATCAGCAAAGAAAAGAGTAATACAGTGTTCCTCAGAACAAAGCAGAATGAGGTTGATGTCTCTTACATCCCTGTAATTCAGGTAACAAAGTAGGAATGAAGAAGAGACAGGACTCTTGTGTGCTCAAAACTCTGGAGTCCCAGGAAAATATGCTTTATGTCTGTCACTAACACTGGTTTGCCATACAGCCTCGGGCAAATGATTAGTCCAACGTTTTAGAAGTGTTCTGTGAGGGTTTTTTTTTTTTTTTCAGATTGTATGAATATTTACTACTCTAATCAAAACAAATGGCAACAGTTGGTCCTTTAGTATTTTAGTTTTTTTACAGAAGAATGAAGAATACAGCAGCAAACCATTTAGAAATTTGGGGTATAATCCCTCTGCACCGTAGTTCTCCCTAATTTAGGGGGAATGACAGGACTCCTTGACCTCACACATGGATTTGATGTCTAGGGTCCCTTTATGATGTCTGTAGAAAGATAACTACCTGGGAAAGACATTTCCAGTGCCCTGCTCCTAGCTACCCTGGTTAGCCAGGAGCAAACACAGCAAAGGGGGGAAAGGAAGGATGTGAGGGATTTTTGACATATGTTTTTATGTACTTATTTTTACAATTGCTGAGAACTAGCATGCTCTTGGGAACTGCTGGCAAGCTTCCATGCCTGGCTGAAGAGATTTGAATACCCATCCAACAGAAGAGTCCTTCCCCTGCTCTCCAGTGTATTCATTCTTGCAGGAGGGAAGGAGTAGGAAAGGGAGCGTTTAGTATCTCTCTCACTGAGGCCATCCCAGTGGGCTCCAAATTATTAGATACTTAATGGACCAGAGAATGAGCTAGCTTTAGTCTCACTTTTTCCTATATTTAAGTAGTTGAGTTTAAAGGCCTGATCTTTTTCTAAACATGGGCTTTTGTCAAAGTGTTCTGTAAGCTTTACAAGAACATAAAGACGGTGTGAAGTCTTAGTACTGTTGTAGCAACCTCAGCCTCTCTGATTTTCTGATTTTTAAGTGGGTATTTGTCAACCAGTGTTTTTATCCTAGATTTTGTATGTTATTTCTCTTTTTAGGATAAAAAAGGGGCAAGAAACAGTCTGGCTGTACGCATGCAAAATTGTCATTGTACTGACCTAAGATCATCAGGTCTGATACTTAAACTGGTAAGAACTGGGAAAGAAAGCTGACAATACACAGATATACTGAAGCAATGACATGTATTTTGTCTTTTTCAACCCCATTGGTCTTAACAGCTGGAGTTCTTGACAAATGTATCCATAACTGAGATGTCATTAAAGATATTCTTAGCAAATGAATCCCTGGCAAACTCATTTTAAACAAGGACTTCAAAACTAAATTAAGAAAAAGGGAGAGGGGAAAATGAGAGAGGTCTACAGAGTATGCAGAAAAAAATGACAAGTTGATTTAAAACTACTTAACCAATTTTCTTCAACCTAAGAGTTTTCTTGAAGAGGCCATACTGCAAGCCAACATAAAGATTTCTGGCTTGCCATTTTTGACTTAAACAGCTACAGAAGATTTCGATAACAACATATGGAAGATATTTTTTTCACGTTCATTTAGCTGAAAGAATTTTGTTCAAACTTGTCTGATATAATCCAAGAGTAAAACCAAATATGGAAATCCCAAGTCCCAGAAGAATGTGAGAAATTAATGAGAGGTGCTAAGTTGAAGCTAAAATGAAAGTTGGCACTGAACTTTACCTAAACAGTCATGAGGAGGGATTTTTAATAGCAGCCATCTTGGGTACTTTGTTAAGAAAGAATAAAACACCAAAACCAAACAAACCCACAAAAATCCTCCCTGGTTATCCACAGATCTTTTAAAGGGGGGTCTCACCAGGCTTGCTACTTGAATTTGTGATGTTCCACCAGGCCTTTAAAGAAATACTTCTACTATATGATAAAGACCCAGTTATTAAAATTACTAGAGAGATTTCTCTGCCCAAATTAAGGTGCAAACAAGACCATGTGCTGAATTCAATAGTATGGATTTTTATTTAAAAGTAAATGAGATGTAGAGAGGGAGAGAGAGAAAGAAATATGAAAATGGGTCTAGAGGGGAAAAGAAAGAAAGTGACAGAAAAGCAGATTAAGAGAAAAAATATCACCACTCCATGGATCCTGACAGCATCCATTTGGTCCTCCCTTTCTGGTCTTCTCTGCTGTGGGGTCCAAGCTTTATCAAAGTGATGATTTCAGTCTAGACCCAGTGAAAGGAGCCTACAATGCACAGGGTTCACTGTGTTTATATTTGCTCAGGTTCAGGCGGGAATGCCCAGGTAGTCTATTGTTTGAGTCATTAACCATTAACAACAGTCCAGTCTCTCACAGATTTATATAAAACCCCATTCCTCTTGCAGGAGTTGACTATTGGCATATGGCACAAATGAGCATCGGCCACAACTTTGAAAACCACTATTAAGCATGGCTGCAAATATTTTGGTGAAGGATGGTGATTGTATATGGAAACTGTCAGAACAGAAACTGGTACAGGCATTCCCCCTGCCACTGCTCCATTAAAGTCCATTGAAGTCATGGCCTTATGTAATACTAGAGTGTCCTCACCATTTGTACACAATAAAGGTTTTATTTATAAATTTGCCCTGCATGCTGTGTCGCTGGGTTGCCAGGTTTACCATGTGAGTTATACAGTCCATGGCGAGAGCAGAGCTTTACCTGTGTGGAGCAAATTTTTACTCTCTATTGAGGAATGTGGGATGGGGATGTACCCTTGCATCAGTCCCAATGCTCTCAGGAAGGGTTGAGGGGGGCTGCAAGTGCCCAGGGTCCTGCACGCTGAGCAGGCCAGTGCCTCTGATGTTGTGTAACCATGAGAACAACATTGTAGGCAGCATCAATGTCAAATGTTTCCCCAGCCCATGGGGACAATCACGGGCAGACAGGCGAGGATGTGGAGGCACTCACAGCCACACCAACATCGACATGCACTGCAGGAGATGCACTGGTGGCTGGAGGAGGTGAGGCTCCAGCTGCCCTGCATGGGTCTTCTCCTGGCCACCACCCCAGCAATGAGTTACAGCACAAGGCTCCCCCAGCTGCAGAGCAGACTGTGCAGCCCTGGGTGGTGGCTGCTCTTGGACTCTGCTCAGGAAAACCTCCTCAGGGATGCTGAGTGCTGCCAGCAGTGTAATGCAGTCTGGCTCCTTGCAGTTGGGGAGCAAAGTCAGCTGGATTTTGGCCAAGTCTTTCATAGGAGCCCAGTAGGGGAGTCAGGGTTCCCTCTGCAGAAACATTCTCTGTGGCTTGCTTGTAATTTGATCTACAGCTGTCAAGAGCGAATGCTGTCTATACTTACCAAGTTGCATAAAATAGCATGTATAAGGATGTCCCTTGTTAAGGAACACCCATGGTTTAAACGCATTAAAGAATGGAATGAATCACAATTTTTATGCAGAGAACATTACACTAAATCCCTAGCATAAAAACATTTTGTGTACTAATTGATTTTATGTTGCTGTGCTTTATTCAGCTTTTGCTGTGATGGCCTGAAATAAACAGCAAGGCTTCAGTTTTGCCCACTGTCAAACCCAAATTCTCCATGTTTGCTTTATGGGACACATCTAAGTGACTTCAGTACCGGTACGTTGACCTCCTGCATGTGACAGGAGCAAGAGCAACTTCTCATCTACAGCACTGTGGTGTGGTAAATGCTGACTTAAATGCAGCTAATGGTATAATTAATGGACAGACTAGTTGCTTTTGATTAACTTGTTCGCAAATAAAATCCAAGCTCCAAAGGAGTCAGTGAGCATTCAGAAAAGTTGATTTATCAGTAACAGGCAGCCAAAGCTTTCTGTATTCCTTTCAAACAAATATTCCTTTACAAAATTAAAGAAGTATATGAACTGCTATGGAATATGTCTGTACAAAGTAAACCACAAGTCATAAGATAGTTTCTGCTAATTTTTCTCCTTTACCCCTTCAGGTTTTCTACATTGTCAGCAATTTTGAATCTTAAAAAAACCCCATCAGATTATAAATGATCCAGAAAACCTCACTAAAGCTTCTAATTTTTACCAAACTGACCATACAAATCGTCTAGCATGGAAGTGGAACAGCTGCACTGGAAATGTCATGTCATGCCATTTTACAAATTAGGAAGCATCATCAGAAACAGATTTTAGTTCCCCTTTAACTAAAATTACAATTTCTTCTCCAAAATTTGTGTTCTTCTGTTTAAAAATTCAATGAAGCACCTTTTGCAACTAGTTATATGTGTTCAAACCAAAAGGCAAATGCCTGTTAGAATAGCATTACCCTGGTGTGGTATGTCAGCCTTCTGCATGGGAAAAGCTGGCTCTGTCTCCTTGAGATGTTTCCATTTTGATTTTCAAGAACCACCAAACACAATTATTTTAAACAATAAAGCACTTCAGACATATTTCAAACAGAGAAGCCATTAAATTAAAATTCTCAGAATCACAGGTCATTGTTTGAAGTGTAGATCATTAAATTTAATTGTCCCTTACAAGGACTGGGCAATTCAAGCTCCTAGGACTTAAAAAAAAGATCCAGCTGCGAAGCTTGAAGAAGATATAACTATTCACATCATTTATTTTTTATTGCACAGCAGTAAAGTATACTGTGTAGTATTTTAGACAACTGTATTACATATAACACTCTCTTACCATTTTTGAAATAGAGATGCTGTCATTTTCTTTCAAAATAATTTAAGCAATGTAGATCTGAGTTAATAGAAAACTTTTTCTGGATCATAACACCTATAATAATTACCCTTCTCAGGACCAGTATTTTATTACATAAGGGCTTTGTAGCAGACATGCTCAGCACAACAAAAGGAGCTGGTGAGAGGTTTTCAAGATGCTGTGAGCAAAAGAAGAGTCACAGTCAGCAACTCCTCAGGTGAGCAGCCCCTGGCTAGTGCAGGGCTTGTCTCCCACTCACGGTGGGGAATGCTCCATGGACTGCTGTGCCAGCAAGGGTGTTACATCTGCATGAATTAGCTTTTTTCACAAATTCATTGTGCATCTTAGACTGCCACACAAGACTCCCCTGCAGAGTATTTGGGTTGCCCTAGGAAAAACATCTGCCCACAACTCATTACATCATTCTTTAGAAAGGCTCTGCCTCTTTGTATTTGCAGTAGGCTAGCAGTCCCATCCACAACCCCTGATCCACCATCCTGATAACTTAGAATCTGCATTTTTCTCGTAAGGCTGGAGAGAAAGAAGAAGGATCCAAAAGTTTCTCTGACATCCACAGAGCTGGAGAGAAAAAGCTTTTGCAATGCTTAGTGCCTGACCCCTCTCAGTAGGGTCACTGGACTGGTGAAAAAGCTTTTGCTGTACTGAAGAACAGGGCAGACCCAGCCTCCTGGGCACTGGGGCTTAGCACTGCTCCTGGGACCACAGTGCCCTCCAGATGTGAGGTGGTCAACCTGGGGCTGACCATTTCAAAAAGCAAAAGGCCTCTGCATGTCCCAGTGTCAAAGTGAGCTCTAGCCCTGCAGAACAGAGCACTGCTTTCTGACCCAGCAGGGCTGCATGGCGTGCTCAAATGCCTCCTTGATCACCATGGTCCAATTCCATGCTGTGATGCATGCCAGTCATATGCTTATGTCCCACGTGTCTTTGAAATCAGTGTGCTTCAAAGAGTGACACTGGCCAAACTGAAAAAAAACCCAACCACCTTCTGTTTGCCCATTCTTAAAAAAACACTCTAGCAGGTAGGGGAATAGAAGAGAAATACTCATGCTGCAGGGGAACACATCATATTTCCACTCCACCACTCAAAAAGTTTCCCAAGCATAATTCCTCAGGAGAGATGGAACATGAATGTAACTGTACTCTGAGTTGGCCTTCACATCCCCTTTGTCCTAGGTTACAATGTAAGATGTAACCAAAAGCATGTATTCTATTACCATCTTCCCAAGCTGTTAAAGCAGCTGGGGCAGTGTTTGTTATCTCCTACCAGGACTCATCCCTGATAACTCCCTCTGGGAGCTGTCTCTGTTTAATGGGCAATCAAGGACTCACTGCATGGCTCATAGAATTACATCAGCCCATGGTGAGATGCCCCGCCTAGGGGGGAGGAGCCAAGCATTCCCACCTGGATATCATCTGCGGTTTGGAACAACCAGCCTTATCTACTGGGTTCCCAGAGGACAAGAGCTACCTAACCACCACTGGTGGTGGATAGGTACCACCTATCATAAAGATGACGATGGTAGATCATAAAGATGACGTGGTACCTATCCACCTCCTGAGGAGGACCAAACCTTTCTACAGGATCACTGCTTCAACAGAACTGCTTCAAAGAGGACTGCAGCCACCCCTTAACTGGACTGCTATCACCACCCTGCCTGGCAGGGTGTCAGGTTGTATCCTGACTCTGTCAGGTTAAGCTAGTATTTTTGTATTATTGCTTTGTTACATATTTATACTAGTAAAGAACTGTTGTTCCTATTTCTCATGTAATTGCCTGAAAGCCCCTTAATTTCAAAATTATAATAATTTAGAGGGGAGGGGCTTACATTTTCCATTCCAAGGGAGGCTCCTGCCTTCCTTAGCAAACACCTGTCTTTCAAACCAAGACAGCCTTGGAAGTTCCCCTATGCCCTTCCTACCCTCTAAGTGATCAACCTTCTTATTTCAGCCCCTCAGCATGGATGACAGAGGCTGGGTGGGAAAAGTGGTGAGCATGAGGGGATTATATTGGATGATCTGTTCCTAGCCCTGCAGGAAGAACAGCTAGCTGCCTCCCACTCCTACCGCATCTCAATGCCTCCTCAAAGAGCACCCTTCACCCATGAGTTATTTGACTCCAGAGACAAGTTCCACATCCCCAGCTTATGTCCCTCCTTTGACCCCTCCTAGGTCGGTGCTTGGAAACAACTCCACCCAGTCTGTAAGCCCACCCCAATGTTTATAGCAAGTAACCATGTTCTAGAGGCAAGGCATGAAAGGGTGGTGTCTGCATCCTACATGGGATAAAAGGGAGGGATAGACCTAGGGGCCTTCCCAAACAACAGTTAGTCCCGAGGAGACACACTGTGAGCAGCAAAAATACTCTATTGTTGTCAAGTGCAAAAAAATTTTATTGGCCTCACACAGAGAGGCTGCTGGCAAGGAATAAACTCTGAAAGCTAGTCAGTCCATGCTTCATAGCCTTTCAGAGACTGTCTTCCCCACTGGGACACTAAAAGAAGAGAAAATATGTATGCACAAGCCAGGCTTTCTAACTAGTCTCAGCCTACATTGCAATGTTCACAACCAGGAAATATTTTCAGATAGGCCACCCTTGTTTATTTGGGCCATTTGGATACCCTTGGAGTCCATTCAGATTAAATGCAGGTGGAGGTCCTTCTCAGGCCGTGGCATAGCTGGGTTACTCTGAGAAAAGTAAACATAACACAAACAGGCTATGTTCTGGCCTGGCCCATAAAAACACCTGAAAGACAGCAAGGCCCCCATCATTCTAAGGACCACACATCCTTAGAAACAGAGTAAACAAAGGCAAGTGCCAATAGCCCTTCCCACCATGCAGTTCTGAGGCACAAACCCAGACAATAGGCTGTCTGTCCATACACTCCTTAAAAAGCGTCTGTTATTACAGGCTGTAAAAACACAGACAGGGCACTCTGCTCCTGGAGATGAAAGTAGGCAAAACCGAGAAGCCCGGGAAGACAAGAACTTTATATCCCACAGAGGTCCTCTAGCACCCTTCTTCTGACCTCCATACCCATGAGTTCCTTTGGTCCTTAGGGCTACTGGTTCATCTGCTTCAAAGTAGGGGCATACACTGCCAGCACTCAGGAAGCTGCAGCCTCTCCCACCGGAGCCTGCAGCACTACAGGCATTGCCACCACTTGCCAGCTGCAAAGGGGACATGCTGGCAATCTCTGACAGGATAATCCCTCCTTGTAGAAAAGCTATGGAGCTCTGCCCTCAAAATACCTCTCTGACCACCCCCATTCTTCCTCCCTAGATACCGAGGTGTCACAATCTTCCCACTTAACCCGGCCTTCCAACTGGCCTGGAGAAAGTGATTGGAGACACAGGTAGCACCTACAAGAGCTCTGGAGGTAATATGTGAAGTGCTCAGTGTAAAAAGAAAGGGAACAAGGCAAGGTGTGAGCTGCTCCTACCCTTGCTCTGTTCATTCAGCTGAAATGGGAATAGGTAGAAAGCATAGCATGGAAATATGTTTTTGAGGGACAGTATAGAGACAGCTTGTCCATCTCTTCATATTGCGTGACCTAGAAAGGAAAGAGAAGCGAATCCTTTCTTTGGCTGTTGCAATTATACAGCTTGAAGCAGTCAGGCTGTCTACCTTCCTGCAGGAGATGTGACAGCTCCCAGCGCCAGAAAGCTGCATTCCTCTACTTTGAAGAGCAGATTTATAATCCATGAGCTGCAAAATCTAAAGGGAGCTATAAAGGTTTTCTCAAATAATAATAATAAAAAAGAAACAACTGCTGCAGCCTCAATTATGGAGGCTTCGGATCTGTTTTTTGTATTTTCACATGAAAAAAAGCATCAGCTGAACCAGAAAAAGATGACATGGGCCAGATGTTACTGTGCATTATAGAAGATTTCTGTCACTGCCCAGCGTCAAGCTGTCTTGGCCTTCTGCAGAGCCATCCTCGGGTCAGGGAGGATTCCTCTTGCTCCTTCCTCACCCCACCCTCACAGAGCCAGTGTGGCAAAGGCAGGGAGGAACTGCAGCCAGCCACTTCAAAGCAGCCAGCCTCACTCAGATCTTGCCTCCAGTGGCCCAAACCAAAGAAGAGCCCAAAACCATCCATTTTACCTTTCGTCCTTAACTGCTCCATTTTGTACAAGTCACATTAATGGGTCTCTTTGAGTTCAGCCTCCAGGAGGGAAAAAATCTCCAATTATTTTAAGAGAAGGCAATCCAACAGTTGTCAGCACTGCATACAGTTTTTCTTCATACAAATAATGGGATTGCAGATTTAATTTTTTCTTTCCAAAACAGTGTAGAAAATTCATCAGGCAGTCACAAAATCCTCTCTCAGTCTGTATTCCTTGTAAGGGTGAAAGGCTCTTAAAAAATAGGGGCTGAAATGTAACAACTGGAAACATTCTGGCTGAAACTAACATCTTGTTTTTAGTGTATATGTGCGGTTTGAGGGCCTCCCAAATCTCTTTTCTTTTAGTGTTCAGCCTACCTTTTAAATTAATGACATGACAGACTTTGAGCTTGACCTTTTCTTAATGACCAGGCAAGAGCTTTATTATCTTGATTTTCCTAACAAAAAGATGCCTGTAGGGGAGTTCTTCCTGCCTCACCGTATGCATAATGTGCAAAGTAAGCATTGCTCCTGGCCCTGCTCCACCATCCCATGGGGTCAAGCTCCTCTTTGGTCCTTGAAGATTTATCTCCCCCTTCTCCCCAGAACTTGCATGGAGAGAATGGACAGTGAGAAGGGACAGGTCCTTCCAATTCCTTGGCTCCTTCCTGTTCCTTCCTCAAAGCACATAAAATACAAAATATGCCAATACATCACCATCCGCCCTGACTGCCCACAGTCAGAAGGGAGAACTGCAGTAACCCAGTCACTGAGAGCCTGTCAGGTAGGCACCACTGTATTTTTAGCCAGAATTGTGCACACAAAACCACATGTGCTTTCTCCAAACAGCACATACATGCCGTTTGCCTGAATCCTGCGTGTCAGGAACACCATTCTTCATAGCTGTGATTTGTCCAGGAAAATTGTATAGAAATATTCATAAATCTCAAATAGTAAACTAGACATCTTAAATTGTACCTAAACAAAGTTTTCTTCTTTTTTTTTTCCTTTTTTTTTCCTTTTTTTTCTGGATATACTGTAGTTCCACTACAGATTCCTAGTCAGGAGCCCAATCAAAAGAAGAAAAAGAACCATGTATTTCTATTTTGTGATTTCCCAGCTTGTTAGTTGTTTCATTTTTATTAGTTTAGACAATTTTACTTGACCTGAAAACTCTTCCAAGCAGCATGTTATCACAGGACTTCCTCCATTGCAGCTGTTTTTAGGTAGTCATTTGGTCAGAGAAGGAAAAAGTAATTAAGTCTTTAAGCATTTATTCACAGCTGCTACCAGGATCCTCTCTTCGGCATTTAAACTAAATGGAAGCTGCCACTAATTAAATCTGCCTTTCCAGGAGGAAGAAGACTAGACTTTCATGACAATTGCTTGCAATCTTCATAAGAAAGCCTAAAAAAAATAATGTACCATGTGCGTGTTCATCCATAATATAAGAACTAGTAAGTCTGTAGTACAGTGGGGATAAAGTGTGTGTGGTCCCTGGGCAAGGCTTCTCACATGGAGGTGTGTCTTAGAAAGATTTGAAAGTGTAATACCCTAAAATTTGTATGGCTAAAGAAGAAAATGTAGATGTAGCTGCCTTGTAGAGGTTTTCCAGCCTCAAGGGGATCTGGAATTGTTTTTTTGGGCATTTCTGCAGAGCCTGCTGTTGCATGCAGGTACGACACAATCTCTCTGTTGCCTGCTCCCTCCCTGGAAATTGGAAGTGGTCTCCCTTCCCCTTGGTGGAGCGTTTGCTGGGCTGGTTTCCTGCTGGTAGTTTTATGAATGCAGCATGTTGGCTGGGGTGAACGTCTGCAAGGATGGCTTGATGTTGTCCTTCGTGTGTGTCCCCTGCAGCTGTTAAACTGATGGCTTTAACACAACGCCCAACAAAGGGGAGGAGAGCCCTCCGCAGTGTTTGCTGTGCAATCCCACTGATGGAAATGAGGTTCTCTGGTTTCTCCTGCCTAACCAACACCTCAAGAGGCAATGGATGCTGTTTTTGCCATCGTCCTGTGCACAAGGAAAACCTGTATCTCTGTAAAACCCTATGAGCAGTCCACCCCTCCTTGATCCACTGAGACAAAGCAACCCGATTTTCTGCCTTTTGTTACACTTTACTTCATTGCTGTGGATGTCTCTCAGGACACAATGCTAAAGAATGTCCTGATTCCCCTGGTTTCAGTGACTGTGCCTCACCTCTCAGGTGAGCCCTGCACAGGATCAAATACAAGAATACAAGGAAAAGCATAATAGAGACTCTGACATATTCAGGCAACATTACCTGCTCATAATCTCTTCTCCTCCCTCCAGTTATTATTTTCATCCTTGCATGCACTTCTGCTGTGAGTTTCTTTCTGCTGAAATAGATCCTCTCAAATCTGGGAGCTTAGGGGATAAATTTGCTGATATTCGCGGAAGTCGTGAGGCTGGAACTGTTGCTCTGTTGGCTCCATGCTGCCAAGCCACTGCATTCCCCACCCAGCAGCCAAAAGAGCTCCAACCCTGCATCCCAGGGAAGATTACCGCCCTCTCCATTCTGCTGGGAGTATAATATTGTTTGGTATGTAGCCATAAAGGAGAACCTGAGCCCTAAGAGCATGAGAGGGACTGAACTATTCCCTTCACACTTAACCTCAGCTGTGTTATCTAATTACCATTTCACTCACATAATACTGTTTATTAGACTGGGGCTGAAGAGATGCAACTAAGATCAAAATTTGGTTCTTACTAAATTTCTGCAGTCAAGAGAGACAGTTTGTGGTCCCAGAGGACTGAGAAGGGATGATCATGGAAACAAAAGAGTAAAGCTGGGTCACAAAATAGTCCAACAAACTTCTGTAGTTTTTCTTGAGTCTTTCAAGGACAGGAGGATGATGTGCATAAGGAAAAATGGATAGAGACCTAGATGAAAAAGGAGAGAATTCAGTTCAACCTGCATCTCAAACTTGTTGTCCTGGGAACCATCTTCATTGCAAATGTATCTAGTGTAAATTTCTACATTTTTGATTGAAATGTTTGCACAAGTTACTATGACAAAATCCATCTCTGTGTAACTCCGCAAATGAGTTCTCCATGCAGGCTAATTTTTCTCTGTTGCTGCTTTAACCTCATTACTTCTGTCCTGTTTTCATTAACTAATGATAGGAATTTGATTGTAGCCTTTTTTACAGTATCTCTTTTGAAAAGTCAACAATCGTATTCACTCCTGCTTCACCCATCAAAATTAACCTTCATTAAGAGGCAATTAAGGTTGCTCAAGCAATATGCCACCATAACAACTGAAAGGAGGGACCTTTCCAGGTCACCCTGTACCCATGGGTTTTGGCTTGTTTTTTTGGAGCACCTCATCTGCATCCACTGCTCAGACCTTGGAGGCTTTCTGCAAAACCTTTCAAACTTCAGGAAATGTCATTGTCTGTAATGACAAACTGGTGAAGTTTTGGATAGGAATAACTTTGATAGGAACATTTATTGCCAAAGCCTGTCATACTGGCACCAGAGGGCTGCCATTACTAGTGGACCTGAGTGGCTGTGTTGGTTAGTGCCACTAAAATCCCATAGGATCAAGATGAATAGAGGCACAGCTTCTTGTACAACATATTTGTGCATTGTGGTGTAGATCAGTGTAGCACTTTGGCCATTTCAGGCTCAAAGAGAAATGGGCTCGCTGCTTTCAATACTAAGGTGGCTAAACTCTTCCTTTGGCAAAAGTTTATCAGAACATTTGTACATTTAAAAATTTACATTGTCTATGGCTGTTTAGCAAATTCTGTGGTAGAAACTAGAAATCCATGAAAAAGAGAATTTTACAGGAAAAACCCCACATAATTATTAGTCAGGGCTTCTTATTTTATGTATTTAAGAGATTTATAACTTCTTCTGGGAACATTTGGTGCCTACAGCAAGTTGTATTTCTCAAATTATCTACCCCAGCCTAATTTATCTGGGTAATTAATAGTGGGGGCTATAGAGCCCCTCAGGGAGCCTATGCTTTTGCTGTTGGGCACACAAATAATGATATACTGCCTTCAGCTTTGGACTAAGGTGCCTAAAGAAGGACCTCCCACAGAACAGAGGTACTAAAGTCCCGTTCTAGAGATGCTGCTAAAGATGACCAACTGTAAGACATAATCCTGTTTCCCAGTTCCAACTGTTTTACAGGTCTGCATCCCAGTCTCAGACTTGCTTTTGTGGATCTGAATTCTCTGAGCTCACAAGGACCGTGCTCAGACATCCGAAATTCCGCCTAGACCCGTATTTTTCTCATGGCAGTCCTAAGCTCTCAGAGGCCTCTTGGCAAGAAACTGAGAGCTCAGGTCAAGGCTGGAATTGAGGTCACCTGCATAAGGCTCTGATGGCTCTCTGTAAGAGGCTCTTACTACCTTAAGAGGAGGGGGGGAAGCCTAGAAGCCAGGCACTACATCACCCTTGTCAGTATGTTACCTCCTTTCTTGCCAGATGTCTAATAAAATAGTCTGTGGAATGATACCCTCATAGATCAGTTTTAAAATTAAATGAAAATCTCATGTTCTAAAGAAGAAAAATGCTGATCTATTAGCTGGTACTGCAGAAAATAAGAACCGCACAGTGTTACAGCTAGGGCATATATATGAGACTCTGTATCAGGAGAATTCTGGATTCAGCAAAAAACCCAAAAATAGATATTGCTGGAAACACTTTTAGTGTTCCCAAAGAGAAATACTTTAATAATTATGCTTTATCTAAATCCTGTCAGTCAGAGAAGAAAGATAATTTTTAAGGTAGGGTAAAAATACTGATCTGCACAAGCTGTTTCTGATTCCTTTTTGTCTCCAGGGAAGCACAGGTAATGCACAATTACAGGTACTCTTCCATGCTGAAATTTCAGCGTTAGATTACTGGTGGAGGAAGTGGAGAAATAGAACCAAACAAGCTTTATCAAGACTCACATGATGAAACTCAAGTCAACTGAAATAATTCCAGTCTTTTCAGACATTTTCCCTCTGGAGCACTATTGTTACAAGCAGTATATTTTCATTTACCAAAATGCAGATTATTTGCCTTTCCCTTTCAAAATTATGCTCAGACTTTGTTTCTTCCATTTACAATTCCATGTTGCATACTCTGCTGTGTTCTTTTTTAGCTGGTACTTTATTGCCAAGCCTAAAAGACTAAAAATTATCAACCACAAGATAAAATTGTGCTAGTATTGATCAGATCACCCTGTGTATTTAAAACAGACCAAATGTGCTATAAGGGACATCTCTGCCACTCAGATAATCAGAAGCTTCTGTAAACAAAATTCTTTTTGCTATAACTATCAAAACATTAATTCAGGAAAGCTGGAACTGAATAAGTGGAGTTAACCTGTATTTGCCCTCCTCTTTACACATATATATATTTACAGAAAGTTTCTGTCTCTTCTGGTTGTGAAGATAACCTTTCAAGTATAAACTGAGAGGAATGCTGGCTTGAGTCTGGAGCCAAACACATGGAAACAATAACACTAGACATAAGCTGCCTTCATTCATCTCAGTGGGATGCTAGCAATGAAGTCTCCTTATGACAATGTAAAAGCCAGACCTGTTAACTATTTCACTGCTACATTTTGGTAACAGAAAGTTTCATGCAGCTGATCTATCCATCACAGCCTGACTGTATTTTCCTTGTAAAGGATATGCCATGTAATATGACTATGTATTTTAAATATGTACATAACCATCTTTATTTTTGTCTTGACCAAAATACACTTTGACTGTTTTAATAGCTGATGATCTGCATATCAGATTCTGCTCTGTCCTAAATGAGAAATAAAATCCTTTCTTGAATAAGTTTTCTTTTTCAAGGAACTTTTTTCCCAAGGTTTTCTTTTTGTTTTCTTTTTTCCTTTCCCCTCACCCAAAAGGCAGCTGTGACTGAGCAATCCAAAGACTAAACTTAAACCATCTTAAAGGTATATGGAGAGATCATCTGTCCAAAGTCAGTCTGCCCCGTTTTTTTTGCAGAAAGTAGTGTGTGAGTTCCTACAGAGAGTGAACATGGTGTGTTCATTCTATCAGCAAGCAGCCTTGGTCAAAGGAAGGTTTCTCTGGTTACTTACAGGATTCACTAACAGGATCTGCAGGATCTGGTATCAGTCCGCCTTAAACCTCTGCTGACTAGGGTCTTTGGCTGTAGTTTCCAAGCTGGGAAAAGTGAAGTGTGACAAACCTCAAGGCTGAGCAGGAAGCTCCTATGTCAGAAGAGAAATGTAGGTCAATGTGCTTTGCAAAAGAAAACCTCTGTTTTCAATTAAGTGCATCAC
Organism: Daphoenositta chrysoptera; assembly: GCA_013397915.1. Taxonomy (NCBI): domain Eukaryota; kingdom Metazoa; phylum Chordata; class Aves; order Passeriformes; genus Daphoenositta; species Daphoenositta chrysoptera. The sequence continues at coordinate 3,520,506 of VZRO01007445.1, read as the reverse complement.
AAGAAGAAGCAACTGTCTATTGTCCCATCTCTGCTGTTCCCAAGCAGGCATCTGCTCTTTCCCTCTGTCTGCCACAACTGGAAGCAAGGGCCCTGGTAGGAGTCAGAAGTGGTAGTTCTTCTTATCACCTTGCTCCAGTTTGTATTGAGATTGACAGGAAACAAATATATTTACTAATATTATCATTTAACGTTATTTACTCTCTGTTGCTGTCTCTGTCCTCCTTCCTCTGTCCCTTGAAAGGGAAACAAAGCTAAAAGAGAATCTGATAGCATCACTCCAAGGACTGGGCTGGGTAATAACATCAGAGTGATACAAGAACTTGGCGTAGTACAAGAACTTGGAGTAGTTAATGTTACAGCAGATTAAAAAAAAAAAGCACCCTGGAATTCTAAATTATGCTGACTCTTCAATGATGATGAATCAATCCTGTATGGTGTCTTGCAGTTTGTTCCAAATAAATTCTTAATAATCTTTCACTTCTTTCTTGGCTATTTATTCCAGTTGCATAAAGTGTTCCATCCAACTCAGTCCCACTGGAAAATGAGGAGAGATTTGGGTTTTTTTATTTCAGTGGTTTTGTGATCAACTTTATAATGGAGATAAAAATGTTATGTGAAGGTTGTCTGAGCAAAAGGACTGACTTTTGCTAAACTCTGTGAAGCTGAATATGTTGTAGCAATAGTAAGAAACTTTTGAAATTACTTAGTCTTATCAGAGACATCTGGTACACTGGGTTCAGTTTCCAAAATCTGTGAGTGAGTTCTTTAGAAATATTTCTTTGGGAAAAATTTTCTCCTCATCAAACTGTTTAACATAATTCCTAAATGATTACACATAAATGTTGTGGCATTCTCTTTCTCCAGCTGCAAGCCGCTGTATTTCAGAAAGTGTTTAGGTCTGTAGCAAGCATTTATAGAAGAAGTTTACTTTCTTAGAAGTATCACTTATCTAATTGTTTTTTCAAGCATGAAACATAATTGTGATCGTTGTTTAGTTCTGGGTTTGTGTTTTTGTGAAGGCTGCTGTTGGTGGGCTCGAAGGAGGTTCTTTGGGTTGGAAGGGAGATTTAGAAGTCTTCCCCTTCCCTTCTTTTGGCTTTTTGTCTTGATACATTACCCTCTGAAGAGACACCCCTGAATCCGGTTTAGCATTCTGCTTTAGACACATTAAAAAGTGAATGTCTGGATGACTGGGGAAGACCAGGCAGGTTGGAATGGGGTGTGATGCATTCCTACACTCAGGCTAGTAAAATCCCAACCCTCCAGCCAGTCACTCAAACTCTCACCTACATGAGGCCTCTCCAGTACCTTATGTGAAATATATAGAGTGTGCTCAGCCTAACTCCCAGGGGAAATATGTTTCTCTGAGAAACACATGCTCCTTCTCACTCCCTCACTCAAGACAGATGGGCAGCTCTCTGGGAGGGGGGGCTGTAAGGTTTTACTTCCAGCTGTGATTTCTGTTTGGGAATTTGATGGGTGGGTCATCCTGTCCTTGGGCTGCCCAGGGGGGCTGGTTGCTCACATGCAAACCTACAGAGAGGAGCAGCAGCTTTATGAAATAAGCTGAAGCACCTCAAGGTAACTGGTGTTGAGCGCAGCCTGTTGGAAGCAGAACACTGGTACACCGATGCACAATATGGATTTAGATCTATTGTTTTCTTTCAAGTACCTCCTAGATGGAGAACAGAAACTCTGGTTTCACAAACATTGAAACCACATTGTTCATTAAAACAGGTGAATGCGGGCACAAATATCAATCCTAGTCTCAGAGACTCATTAGCTTCACACCATGTATAAGTACAGTTTCTCACATTTGCAGGTAATATTGAATCCCCTGGGTTCCAGTTCTTCTCATAATTACTGTTATATACCTGCATAAAATGCCAGTGCTGACACCACTGAGGAGGTTCAGATCTGTTAAACTGTCAATCAGTAAGTGATTTTCTCATCAATCCAGGGTGCTGCTGAAAAGAGCCTGATCAACAGGTTCATTCCATCTCAATTTTCTTTTGTCTGTTTTGTACTTTCTCTCTCAGATTTTTTACTGAGCTTATAGGAAACTAAACTGTAAAGTTGTCCATCTAAAAGGCTTATTATAACAATGCAGTCCTGGCTGAAATAACCAGTTTCAATTTGATGGTGTTGGGAGAGCAGCATATGTGTACACACACACATGCACGTATGTGGATGACTAAAATCTCATTCATAATACTGGTTTTACTACTGCTGTGATGGGAATAACAAAAAACTCTAACGTCCCTCCAGACCATTAAACAAGGCAAATGCAACAATGTGGTGTTTTCCTCCTGTCTCTCCACCCTTGCCTGCAAATGTGATTTATCCTCAGCAATGAAACACCACTGTCTGTCTGGGTGGAAGAAATTTAAAGCTCTGGAAGTTTCAGGGCTGTTTTCTTCCAGAAGGATGAACATCTGAGGGAAGTACCTTACCTTCCCACATAACTAGGTTTGGCTAAATAAATTTCTTCTTCCTCTCTCCATCTTAGCTGCTTGGGTTTCTGTGCCTTCTCCAGCACTGACGTGGATATTTTCACCCTGAAACCCAAGCTCTTGTGGTTGAATGATCATTACTCTTTTGTTTGTATGTACAATAATTTGTGATCCTCTTGAGCATGTTTTCATGCTCATAATTTTGGTCTCTCTCACTATGGGGCGTTCAACTTATGCATTGGAAGGAAACAGTATTACCTCAGACTAAAAGAACTGGGGTTTAAAAGTCCACCAGGCCACTATATGCTCCCTTAGCAAAACTGAATTAAGCAAAATTGTATTTAATAGGGTTAATATTTGCTAGCTTGAGGCCTGATCATTACACAGTATACTAGCAGTCATTCATTCTAATACCTCTAGGCAGACAAGAGGATTTTGTTAACTGAACCACTTTGAAAAAGGATACAGTGACTGTGTTTCTTTATATTTTCTTCACTGCATCCGTGCCCTGGTGCCACCCACCAGATGAACCAGATTATCTCACATTAAAACTGACCTACAGCACAGAGCAGTTCCTGGGGCTGCTGTGCATGTGTGGAGTGATGCACAAGCAGCAGCTTTGGGCAAATGCAGATTGTGTTCTGATGCAGGACATGGTGATAGTCCCGGGACAGCCTGGGGAACACTTGGGTCCTATCATGAGAATGCTGAGGCTGGTGGCAATGCTTGTGGGTTTTTTGTTCCTGTACGTACAGCACTAGAGGAAATTGGGAGAACACAAAAGTTACGAAGAGGCAGGTTGTTTGCTTTCAACCCATTTATGGTTTGCTTCTCCAAGCTGCTCTGTTAAAATGAACCACAAGTTACCAGTGCAGTCAAACCACCTCAAAACATTCCTGTAAAAGTCAAAAACTCTGTTGCATGCTTTAAGAACTAACCTCCCTGTCCCTGCGCTCAGGTTATGGCATCGCTGCAGCTAAGGGAGAGAGCAGGGACAGGACTGAGCCCCGTGTGCCCCGAGGCCCCCTGGCTGCCTGGGTGACAGCCCTAGAGCTGCCTACAGCTGGACTGCCTGTGCCTGTCTGGGGGCTCCTGGAGGCACCTGGCAGGCTGCAAGGGGGTTTTGACACAGAGTCCCACCAGTGCCAGGGGATGGCTTCAGCTGTGCGTGGGACCAGCCTTACCCAGGCAGAATCCTTGCGGAGAAAGAAAAAAGTACTTCTTGTTTTGTTTTGTTTTGTTTTGTTTCGCTTTAGTTAGGAGGGCACTTTGGAAAGCTGACACTGATTAGGTCACTCTGAGTTCTCTCTTTGAGCTCCTGGCACTCTGCTGGGGTCAAATCAGTTCAGTGAATGCATGTTGCTTTGCAGAAGGGATTGCTGCCCACCAGCTGGGGGACGTGCTGGGGGACACCTGAGGGAAAAGGGTGGCACCAGGACCTTCTGCAGACATTACTGCCACAGATAATATTCCCTTCCTTGTGAAATTAAAAGCAGACAGATGTAAAAATGGGTTGTAATATATGTAACTGCAGTTTTTCATAGCAAACAGGCACTTCCAAGCCTGTTGTGTAAATGATGATTCTTGAACAAGTGAGTGTCTTCAATTTATAGGGCAGACTTTGGCTGTGTGGGTATGGCTGGGATTAAGGAAAAAGCATTGGCACTGCAGAGGTTGGTCGGCTGCATTACACTGTTCCTGGGGCTCAGAAGTAGCTGGGCTTTGATCCAGAAGCTTATATCTATCTCTCTATGAAAAACACAATGAGGACTCTTTAATGGAGGAAACTTTAGTCTGCCTCAGACTTCTTCATTTTCAGCTAAATCAGAGGCACACACAGTTTGAAATGCCAAAGTAAGTAAAACTTCATAGTTACTGCTATCTTTAAAATTCTCTTCTCATGTCTTTGCAGAGATAGGGAATATTTCCTGTCACCTTCATGTAGACTAGTCTTATGTAAGGAAAAAAAGTTAAAGAAACAGTAAAAATTAATCCTCTGTTGGGATCTGCATACAACAGAGTTTGTGATTACAATTTAAACAGGTTTTTTTCTGTTTACATAAGTAAAAGGAGAACTGTGACAAGCTCTTTAAAGCGTGAATATTGTACACTCCTGGGATGCTGTAAAGACCTATTGAAGTAGTAAGCTTTTCTCCAAGCTCAGTGTTATTCCAGAAAGACTAAGGATGGCATTCTTGTCCCTGAGGGGAGAGCCTGTGATAATTTATTCTATTTTATGGTTTTTGAAAAGAAAATAGTGAATCACTTCTGTTACATCTTTGGGTCAGTTTGAAAGCTGGTCAACCATAATGGTTGTTTCTTTGCAGTTATGTGCCCTAGCACATTACAATGTCAAATAATAGGCACTGAACTTCAAAGCTGCTCTTCTAGATTTTAGTCTGTATAAGAAGTGGTTTTAGTTTATTAAATTTAATACTGATAAATCAGTAGCTTCCCATCCAGTGTCTTACATACACCCTTGGTTTATGCTTAAAGAACTGTATACATAATTTGATCACTGCCTTTATGAAGTGTGAAAGCCTGCTTTTGAATTCAACACATGTAGACGTTAAATGTTCAGCCTTATCAATGCACATGTCCCTCCATTACAATCCCTGTTTAGCAGATGAGACAGTCACAGTCCATGTGGCCACGTGCACAGGGAAACTTCAAGAGCTCAGTGAGAGCCTGGTGGCTTCTGGAATCATCAGGATAACTTGGATTTCAGCCTTATGCAAAAAAAAAACCCAAAACCCCCTACTTAGTACTCTGTGTTTAGTAGACTAGCATTAAAAGGAGAACATAAATATATTGCAGCTCTAATGAGAGACCTGACGTCAACATACAGCATGACCAATTTAAAGGTTTGAAACATCTAAATATTGGCATGATGCATGCAAGATGCCACTTGTTTCTCACTCCTTTTTCTGGGAATAATTTTACTCTGAGCATCCCTAGAAACTGGAAACCAGATAGGGTAATGACTTTTCCAAGGTACAGGTTTGTGGTTATCCTTAAGCTACGCAGCAGTGCTGAATGCTGGGCAATTCTGCCTCAGCAGAAATGGGGTAGCTAGGATTTTTTTTCTGGAATAAATTTAGGAATTCAGAGTTAAACCAACTATTTATATACAAAGAAGCAGAATGGTAATTTTTGCAAATGCTCATCTCAGCTTCCCATCTTGCAGAAATACGTGCAGCAGTTTAATGCAGGTGGACTCAGAAGTGTTCCCTGCTCAGCCTCAAAAATGAGGCTACTCGTGTCTAAGCAATTAGCTGTATTCCTGCAGAACACACTGTCAGGCCTTCATTCACTGTGCCAGACTCTGTCCCGAGGGAAGGAGACAAAGCATAATGGGAGGGAGCTAGAAAAGACCATGCTGCCAAACTTTTCATCTTTTTTAATATGTTGGGTTTCGGGACATTCACCCATCATAGGTGCCTGAATTGACAGAGCTGCAACCCTACACATTCAGCGGTTAAATCCTCAAAACAGATTGCTAAAGCATGTTTTTCATTTGGCCTTAATTATGCAGGAAGGTCAATGTAATCATAGTTACTATTTACACTTCGCCTGGCATCTGCTCAAATCCATCCTTTTGGCTACTTCCTGGAAGAAGTAAAAGTATTTTCATTTGTTGTGTGAGTACATTTAGTAAGAATGGATGTTCAGGTGGCTGCCAGTACGGTTTGGGTACCTGTGTTACTGAAGCATCCCTTACTGTATGTACCATTTACCCTCCCATCCCAAAAGGGTAGGCTATTTCCAGAAGTACCACTCTACTATTACACTCCTATGAAAAACATGATAATGAACCAAATACTTCTTTTGCAGTTACTGTTTTCCAGCTGCTAAGAGGAGGATGAGATTTACATTTGACCTCTTCCCCTTTCTTTGGCTAGAAAAACAGAATGATCTATTTCAGCGTTATAAACCCCGAAGTCCCATTGCACTAAGAAATATTAAATCCATCCAATAAATTATCATTAGGATAAATGAACACACTTTAAGCAGCTCTTGGAAGACTATTCAGGATTCTCCCAGAGAGCTAATTTCAAAGGAGTTTTGCCCTTCCACTGATACTCATATCTGTTTCTTCAAGGTGCTTAATTTCACGTGTAACTGTGAAAGTATGTGACTATCCATAAAAACATTCCTTACCCCTTCAAGGAAAGATCTTACACTGGAACAGATATTCAGGTTTCAAATCACGAGATTACAGAACATCTAGAAATCATGTCATATTTATGCATATGCCTGCCTTCCACTCGAGAGGCAGGCCGGGTCGAGGGCTGGTGTGTTTGTATGCAGTTAATAAAGACAGCAGGACAGCAACCTGGAAATGAGGTGCAGCTGCACAGGTATTCCCCTATAGCCACTGCCCAAATACCCACATCCTCCATATAATACTGCGTTATATTTACCCTTGTACAGATCCTCATACGACAAATGTGTGCAATTCTTGACTGAGAGAACTGAATAAGGAGTGATCCCAGAACTGGAGGGAAATGGGAGACAAGGGGACAGTCTCCAGCACCAGAACTAGATGGTGCAGGTTTTCTTTGGGTTTTGTTTTTTGCTCTTTTTAAAACCTCCAAAGCATATTTTTGCTTGATGATAGGAAATTATAAAGGCGGTACTCACCACTAATTCAAGTTTACTTCTAGATTCAACATTTACTTAAAGGTAGTTATGTTGTTGGAAAGTTTTTAAGAAAAGAAAAGATTTTTCTAATTAAATATTTGATTATTCTGCATAGTTTTAGCTTTTGGAAATACTCAAAATTGTTTCAGTTGATACTAAGTGACATATTTTGGGATTAAGATCTGAAAAACCTAATCTTATTCAAATTCTGAATGACCTACTTTACAGCGGGAACCAGGATTAAAAAAAAATTAAAATTTACGTATCTGGAAACAGTTGACAAGTTTAAGAGCTTAAGTGAGGACTATGAGAGTGGATAAGTCAAGCATGTCGTGGTATCAGCAATGAGAAAGGGGGAGCAGCTTTGCTGTGTACAGAGGACTGAAAGCTGTAACTTGTTGCATGTCTAACCAGTCCACTTGAAAAAGCAAGTAAAGGTTTGCTGAGACTGCAGAAAGTCTGAAAAGAATTGGCTCTGAAGCAGGAAAGGACTGCAAAGCATTTTTGATTTTACAAAGAAAAATGAAAGAGAACAGAAAACTTTTCAAAATACAGAATTCTGGGCTCTGTTCTTTAACTGAGAGTTATCAACAGAGACACTGGAAAGCTGCATTTGCAACATGTGGTGTGCTCTACAAATAAATATTAGGCAGAAATCATCACATAAAGAACACATGCATTCATATGTTAAACAGTTTCACAGCACTAATACTTTTCCTCTCAAGAACAAACATTATAACAACAAAAAGAAACAAAATTGTGAAGATGATCAGCTGGCCTAGAAAGTAAAGCTCCCATTTCATGCCTACCATTTTATTTCATAAAAACAAACTTCCTCCTGCTAATACAGATGATTTGGTAGAGAATTGTGTAACTTCTCTACTAAATCTCTTATTCCAAGCTCAATAAGTGAACTTGATCAAGGATGTGCTGCTTCAGTAATGCCACAGCATGACCCTTGGAACAGATCTATTTGTGTGTGTAGAAAATAGAATTATATGAAGTTACAGAAAAAATTGTGTCTTCCAAAAATGGACAAATCTTCATTTCCCATGCAAGGCTGTAAAAGCTAATATACACCATGTGCTAAGTTACCAGGTTTTAAAAAAGGGTATTGTGGGCTTTTGGCATAGAACAACAGAGAGCCTCAGGTAGATTGGTAAAGCACTGAATGCCAAAGGTTTAGAAACCCACAACCTCCAGCCAACAGAGAAAAACAAAATGAAGAAGGAGTTTTTCAGGATTGTGCCAGGACCTTAGGGTTTGCTAATGTAAATTCGTTTTGAAGGGGGAGAAAAACATTTTCCAAATAGAGGAGAAAGTTAGAAGTAGGACTTTGGCATTTTCAAAGCCTTGAGTTATTTGTGAAACTCCTGGAATGAGAAGGGAACCCACCAGTAATGGAAAGAATTATGTTGTCCATAGATATGGTGACTTCCATGTGAAGCACTAGCATAAAATCATATATGGATAATTCTTTCTTAAAGTAGAGAGTATGTTTTTTTCTCTAGGCTGAGGAGTATTTCTTCAGTACCTACCTAGATCAAGCTTTTGTGTAAAACAGACCAAAACATATTTGCACCCTTACAGCCTTGTTTCAGTACAACAAGAAAATGTTATCTGTACATACAAGCTGTTGCAGGCACTGAGTTTTTCTTGGAAAAAACAGTCCCGTGAAAGCATCTCAAAAGACATTTGCATCCAAATGCGGTCTTGTGCTAAGAAAAATCTTTCACGCTAGAAAAAAATGCAGGTTATTGTACATTCTGCTGAACAAGATCATTGATGATGAATTGATAAGATAATTAAAGCTTTTATCCAGGCCTTTAAAACTCTGGCCTACTGTAACCTTCAAAGAAACAGTGAGCACAAACAGTCACACTGAATTCAAGATCAAGGGGTCTCAGACACCCACACAATTTTCACATGGAAGAAAAAGCTTTTATAAAATAATCCTGAGTTTATACAGAGACACCAGAACTGACACCTAGAATAAAATTCGTTTGCTGACTGATGGAGGAGAATTAGTGCACAATGCATGGGGGAGGGAACCAAAGACACCCAACCCACCTTTGAAACGTGTACGTGGCAGAGTATTCTCTGCCCCTTCACAGTTCTGAACAATGCAGCTTCACTGTCTGCTGTGGAAAGCAACACACACTCTGCTGTCAAAGCCAAGACCTGTGTGTTTGAGGGTAGTAAATAGCTACTTAGTGAGCTAATGTATCAATATAGTTCTCTGTTTTCTGAACACTCTATAGCAATAGCAAGGTTTCTAGAGGCCTGATGTCAGTATGGCTGGGTTTGTAGGCATCAGCTGAGAATTTGTCACAATGACTTTCGTTCAATGCGCTTTTACCACAACTTCCCAAATGAGGTATTTCCTCATCGTCTCTGTTTGACCTTTTAAAAGATGTTTCTCTGTAGTTTCTGTATTATGCAGACACTTAATTTTGAATGATTTGTCCCTTTTTTATGGATAGTTACTTAGAAATAGTGTGATCCGTTAATGCAGAACTTCTTGTATGTTAAAATAATACATATGCCCTTAGGGTGAATTCAACCTGAGCATCAGATTGGTGCAGATAATTTAATAGAATTGTTTTTCTGTCTTGATCCTACATGAGGTTTAGATTTTTTTTTTTTTTTTCTTTCCAAAAAGGTGTTTCCTTTAGCATGGCCATTCCTGGGATGAGAAAAGGGGATTATTGACTTTATCAACGGAGCTATTACAATGATTTTCAGAAACAGATTTTTTAAAGTGTCTGTTTAAGCCTGTTAAGACTTATCTTTCTGTTTTCAAACATGAACTGAAGGATCCTACCAGCTGTGCAGTGGAGAGCCAACAGAGATGTGCAGCTACATTGCTGTATGGAGAAAGTGTTTTTTTCAGCTAAATACAGGTTGGACATGCCCACATGGTTCTGCATCAAACAAGTCCTGTCCTTCAGCAGAACTTAATTCAGGGAAGCACTGTCCAATATGATTATGCTGCACCTAGCTCTAAAGACAGCTCCAGAATGCCTCATCCTCACTCTAGGATGAGATGCTGATGTGCCCTAAATAGTTTTCTTGAACTTGAGACACTTCAAGAATTCCAGGTTTCCAGTCCTATCCCTTCTCAACATCTAGTTTTTTTTAAATTCAAAACTTGAGTACCTACTTTCAGAAGGTCCAAAGTAAATAAATCGAAGGGAAATGGAACATCTCTTTGTGTCACCCAAGGGGAACTTGAGAGATCGTTCCAAAACAAGCATCAGTTTCATTAAGGCCTCCTTTAAGAAGCTATATGTTCAGTAGGCTTCCAGTGGAATTGCCTCACTTGTATCACAGAAATGTTAGGAACAGCACTTCAGAATCTGCATTCCTCCGAGCAATCAAAATTTAGGTACAGTCATGCTAAAATTCACAACACTTAGATCCATTTACCCATGTAACCCTCAGCTACCTCATGCAAAGCATAGTTTCTTGCCTGCTGAGCAGAAAGGAAAAGTTTACTTGAAAGAAATATACATAGTTGAAAAAGGAAAGTCTTTATAATGATTTTTTGTAGATTTTTACAGGGAATTATTTCATTAGAGCATTCCAAAAGATGGATCCAAACCACACAAATAGATTGCCACTCCACTTTAGGTTATATGCTCTGCTACTTCAATATGAGTTTTCCAGAAGACTTTGGGTCTTGAAGAGAAGGGTTCAGTTTGCCTGTACCAGGCCTTTAAAAATCTCCAAAATGCATTCCTACTCATGTGTATAATGTGTTTCTATTTCAAGACAGTGACAAGTGGTTTTTTTTTTTTTTTTTTTGGGGGGAGGGGTTGTGTGTGAGAGGGTGAGGTTAACAAGAACTTATTTATTTCTCAGTATGCTGTTTTTGAGTAGCAGAAGCACCCTGGTATTAAAGGGAAAGGTCAACATGAATGTATGAGTTGCCAATATCTTTTATCCTGTGCTATCCATTCTCTTTCAATGTCTGCCATGCCATGTCTGCAGCTGTTTTCACTGGATCTTTATCTACTGTCTGCTTCAGATCATGAAAATGACACTCAGTGGTGGTATGAAAACTTAAAAGTTGGGATGGAAGAGAAAATAAAACAGTAAAAGAACATCTTCAGTTTGCACTGGCTTGGTACTTACTAAGTGTTGCCTCTGATTTTATCAATAAGAGGAAGAAATAGAGGGCTTATTCAGAAGTACACAAAGTGCCAGCTCATCCCAGAAAGCTCTATAAAACAACAATTTAAGAAGGGATTTTACATTGGTAAGTAAATAATTCTGCATAGTCTCCATGATTGTTAAATTTGGATTTTATGATGAATCAGGAAAAACTGAGCAGTAAAAGCAGGGATAGAAAAAAACTCATAAAAGCAGCTGCAAGAAGCCTAGGACAATAAACATTTGAATGATGTGTCCAAGTATTTTTGGCAATCACACACTGAACACCCCACCCTTTACAGGACTCACCAAGCTGAGAAACTCCAAAAGAATTTACAAACAAGACCTTCATCCACAACGAAATTTCAGGCAGAAGTGAAACAATAAATAGGACTACACATAGTAGCAGGACCACAACAGAGGTTTGCAACAGCTCTTCAGTCCTTCACAGGTAACATGGAGCAGCATTTCCCTGATTTACCACCTGGGGCTGGAGAACAGGCAAAAGGAAAAAGAGCTGAAATAGTGAAAATGTCAAACAAGAGAAATTATTTTGCAGATAGACCTTTTGTTTTTTGATGAAAGGTAAGGTAAGGTTCTACCCTGATAAAGTAGTCACGTTTTTATCACAGATTTGACAAGATGTCCTTGCTAGAGCAGCAGCCTAGGAACTAAATAGGAGTTAAACATCAAATGTTCAAGACTGCTTTAAAATGGAAATAATAAATGGGAAAGGAGAAAATCCTTTTAAAAACCAGGTAGTATTTTCCAGCAGCCTTATTGAGAAGGACTCATTTACTCCCTGTTTAAACACTAGTACTGAAAAGACTGGCCACCTTCAGTATGGAATACTTCCACAACACTGCTTTAAAACTGATGTAATTTGTAGCCTGGAAAGTGAGCCCTGTGTGTAAAAAGGAGAAGGAACACCAAAGAAAAACTGATAAGCCTTTCTTTCAGTACTGGTACCACATTAGGTAACCTCTACCTCTTCCCACCTACCATCCACACTACAGTGGTGCCAGCCTTTAAGAGAATGAGTGCACAGAACCTTTTTGCTGGGTCATTCCAAGTCTCAGAACAATTCCCCAAAGCCGCTTATTATGTCACCTTTGACTGGGTTACTGGCAAAGGCTGAGGAAGTGTGAGGGTAAGAAAAAAAAACAGAAATAAAGAAAACGGTGCTTGAGCTGACACTATGGAGACGAAAGCTCATCCAGTGCTCTCAGTCTCTGGGACTGGGGTCTTATTCCAGCAGGGTGAGATGGGGATACTCTGAACACATTTTAGCCTTAAGAGACACACTTCAAATTCCTTAAACAGGGCAACAGTGATTTTAATGACCATTCAGGAGTTCAGGGAAAAGGCTGTAGGATTTCACTGCATGTTTTCTGAGCTTCTTTTCAAAGAAATCAGAAGCATGTTGGTTAAGTGCTTGGTAATGAGGCTCTCGGCTCTTGTTTTGCTGAACAGTTTCTCTAGGGCCTTGCACATCTTTCGTATTTGCTGTGTTTAGATTAACAAAGAACTATCACATGCAGGCAGCCCTTGTTTACGGCATTTCATTGCAAAGGAGCAGAGCTGACTGAGGTCATACGTCCTCTGTTTGTTCTGGAGGGCAATGTCCCCACCAGGGTGAGAGCCTCCCATACAACTTCCTGCACAGGGAGGAGGGAAGAGGTGGAGCCCCCGATTCATCTTTTGCTGGTTCCCACCCCCTCAGGCAGCGCTTCGTGCTTCCCAGAAATTACTCCAGGTTCTGGTTGGGCACAAAAACTGCTCGTGTCTACAAGCTCGAGCAGCACATGGACTACACTCAGACCTAAGCTGCTCTCTGCCCCATAAAGAGAAGTGATCCCCCAAAAGAAAGGGAACAGAGGAGTGCGCCCTCGCGGACATGCAACATCTGAAACTCCACAAATACTTCACCCACAGGCCCTTCTCGCAGGGTTCCGTAGTCCTGGTAGCCAGGAAACCCCACGGTTGGGCCTGCACAGGCAGGACCTGCTTGTTTTTAAGCAAGAACAGATGAGATTGCTGTGAGGGAGAAAGAGGCAACCCTGGTGAAGCGAGGTCTGCAGGACTAAAAGTGAAAGTCCCATTGTTGCACCCTCTGATAAGACCAGCAACAGCAGTATTTCCTTTCTATTTCCTTTCTATCTCGTATAACTCAGCCTTAGCCGAATTAACTGTTCCAGTCTTAACATTAGAGTTCAATGCCCTGCCGCTGGAATGCATTCAGCCAGCATGGTTTCACTTATACACAAGCTCAGCCTACCTGAGACCTAATTTTAAATTAAACCTGGGCTGAACTCTGTCCTGGCACGACTGCTGGCCGAACGCTGAGCAAGGTCGTTTCAAGCCAGCGTGTGAGAAGAGACACGCCTTTATTTGTGGTCTGTCTCGGCACTTGTCCCTGCAGGAGCTACCCCAAGCATTCATCAAGGTTTGTATCACTCTGGGCTTCAAAGAGCCAGAGCAGCCGTGGCATCACGCACTGCTGCTCCTTTGTGGCGCGCCCAGACACGCTCAGCACACACCGACAATGGACCCGGCGGGGACATGCCAAGGCCTGCGCTGCAAATTCCCCTCGCCTGCCTTCAGGAGACGACTTCGCAATCTGAGGAAAGAAAACAAAACAACGAGCTCCTACCGAAGCGGATTTGTAACAGTACTGGAAATATTCTTAATATTAAAAATAGAAATTTGTAAAGGAATTTTTCATGTCACCTTGATAGGCATGTCTGTAGTAAGTAATCATTGTTGCTGTCACATGAAGGCTTAACTCATCTTCCAAAATTTCAGTTCATCAATTTGGAAACTACAAGATGTCAGGCTCTCCATAGTAACTTTCATTTGGAGGTATTGCTTTGCAGAAATGCTGTTCATCTTCCTCTCAACATCAAATCCCAAACGGCTCTTTCAGTTTAGGAATTCAAAATAACTCATAGCTTGCATTTACCTCATGTTTTAAGGCTTAAGGCACCATCCATTTGAGAACAGGAAATACAAGTAAGGTAAAAAAACCAGAAAACACTTTTGTCAGACTTTACAGATACCAGGGGTTGGATTTTTTCTTTCTCCAAGTTCTATTTCCCTTTGATACAACAAACATAGCTTTAGGCAGAATGGTTTCCCAACTAAGTAAGTTTCAGAGGTTATGTGAGCCTTAGAAATGTCTCTCAAATGCAGTCCAGGCTAAGCAACACCTGCCTGTGAAGAGTAAACAAGAGAAAGTCTAAATTAGGCCAAACAGTGAGCAAGTGCATTTAAAGGTACCACATACAGGAGACCTTCACTGGGGGCTGCAGAGCAGCACAGCCTCGCTGAGGTGCTGCTTCTTCATCCCATTAGTCAAGCACAAGTCCTTCTGCAAAACACCAAGCTCTGACTGTTTTGTTTGTGCTTCGCGTGCGCATGCTGTCATGAACTCCTGCTGGTTGTGGATCGAGAGATCGAGCATTTATATATTATTATCGTGTTGCCAATGGTTTAGACTAACACCCGGGTTGAGAAAAATGTGCCATCTTTACTGGTTTTAATGTCTGTCTCTAGGTGGAAGAAGCATGTAAAATTCTGCAGGGCAGTTCTAGAAACATTCTGCTTTATTCTTTAGGGAAAAAAAAAAAGGAAAAAAGGAGAGTGTCTCGGTTTTTGATGTTCAGGTGCATAGCACGATTTTTTGAACTGGTAACATATGTATCTGCAGTTACAGAAGCACTGACTATTCACTGATTCCTTTAGTGTTACCACTCACTGAACAGGGAATGAAAACACACTGCCAAAAATAGCGGGGGAAGGGGAGGAAGGAGGGTAGGGAAACAACACAAAAACCCAGCAGAGTAAGTAGGGAAGCACGGCCTTTTCACTCGCATAATGAAAAGGTTAACGTGAAGACTGTTAGCACAGAAAGGTTCCATTTAAAAATCAATGGTGTTTAAGTATTGTTCTTCCAATCTGAACTGTCAGAAATCTCCCTCATATTTCATTCTCCACAGAAAGGTAGTAAGTAGAAACTTTAGAAGTGTGTTGCTATTGTGTTTGAAAACCTTCCCGACCAAATGAGGTCTCAGTCAGCCACACAACAGCATGGCTTTCTGACTCATAACCCTTCTCACTCTGATCTTCCTCCCACTTCAAGCCCAAATGTCGATTTTTCTGTCTTCAATTGCTCACTAGCCTGAAAAAGAAAAGACTGCTTTTAAAATACAGAGTCAGTTTTGTTCTAGGCTCAATGCAGCAGGATGATACAATCTGCAATGATATTGACTTTTTTCCTCCACCAGCTAAGTCTCTGGCGCATTTTATGGAATCAAATATTGCTAAAAAGAGCATCATATAATGGAAGTTTTTAAAATAGACTTAAAAAACAAAGAGAAATTCAGCATATGCATTACCCATGTGGAGATGGTTTGGCAAATGCAACATGGAATTACTTAAAGTTTGCCCACAGCTTTTTTCTTTTCTTTCCTTTTTTGAGGGACTTTTTAGTTATTTTTTGGGGTGGTTTATTTATTTTTTTTTTTTTTTGGTTGATTGGTTAGGTGTTTTTTTTTTGTTGTTGTTTATTTCTACTTCTGGCAACATAACCATGGAAAATATTAGGCCTAGCCTGTTATTAATACAAGTTTCTAACCCAGGAAGTTATTCCTAAATTTCTGCCTGCTGGTATCCAGCTTAAATAGCTTCCCAGGTCATCTGTCTAAAACGAACGGCCATTTCAAAGATCCGGTACTCTCTAAGATAAGTTGGAAAGAATTGAACACTTCACTAAATTTACTGTTAAGTGTGGTATATAACCTTTCCTTAAAATAAGCTCATATAATTCCCTGTTTTGTGTACTATTACAAAGGTGATATTACTAAACAAAATGGCACAAGTGAGGCAGAAAAAGAGAGAATGATTTTGAAAGATTCTTTTTTGTAGCAAAAAGTAGCAAACCTGTCACTTAGAAGAAAAAAATTTCAAACGGCTGCATCCATTCATATTTTTAGTTAGCTAAAGAAACATTTTCAAAAGTGTAAAATTATCTCACTTAAAAAATTACTAAAAGAGAGCTTGTTAAAACAAGACACAGCTATAGAGGGGGAAGAGACTGCAGCTACTCTCTTGCCATGGGATGGGAAACAAAGAACATATTTGGTGCTGCTGAGGAAACAAGGGTGATGGCTGCAGTTCACCAAATCCTCCCCCTCTGCAAATGCATCATTCATGCCAGTGCTTCAACTATACCCAAGAACAGATGTTTACATTTGCATTTACAATTCTATTTGTTGAAGTCAACTTTCAAACATTTGGAGTGAATTATAATATGACCAAATACGGTCACACATTAGTCTCCATGTTCTATGTCTTCACCTCACAAATAGATCATTATTACAAATTGTTTTTTTGAAAAAAAAAAAAACAAACCCAAAAAAAACTCCCAAAAAACATCCCATGGTTGGTAACTATATAGATAATAGGTACTATTTCTGCTGCTCTGTTCTGGATATCATCTTACAGGCTGTATGTTCACAACATCTATTAACCATAAATAATAATCCTTTCTCATATGGTTCTATTTACAGATTTCTAAATCACACAGAAAACCTGGCTAAGAGCAGCCACATCAGCCATCTTCAACCACTAGCATATATATGCACAGAAGTAAGCAATTCTATGCTCTGAGCAAATGAAATTCTGAATTCCCTTTTGGATTTTTTTCCTCCCTACCCACAAACTCATGTTTCTAAGATGCAACTCATTGAAAGAACATAAAGCTGGAAGCACATGAAATGTATTTTCTGTGGGGCTTGCAAATGCATAAAAGAAAACCATATTACAAATTCAACTTTTTTGGCCACAATTCAAAGTTCATTTTGAAGAAGATTTTCCAAATGGAGAGGACTTGTCTCTGAATCCATAGTTCAGTCATGAAAAGAAAAATGCAGCAATTCCTCCTCAAGACTGTTAAGATCACAAAAAGCATCTCTCAAGTTTCAGGTGCTCTAAGAGGGCATAAATGATTCACTGAAAGATTAAATAACTTAATTTTCACAACAACCATCCAATCCCCTGCCCAAACATTCTTCCCTCGTCCTCACAGAGGTCAGGCACAGACCATGACCCTATTACAGCACACAAAGGTTGCACATGGAATGTTCAAAATATTAAGTGAAACACCTTTCTTCTTGGAGTGGGTTGGATTTTTTTGGTTGGTTGGATTTGGGGTTTTTTTGAGGCGGACCAGCATGTTTGGTTTTGTTTGTTTTGTGTGTGTGTTTTGGGTTTTTTGGTTTGCTTTTTTGGGTTGGTTTTTTTTTTTTTTTTTTTGGAAAAAGCTGAGAAGTAACATACGACCAGAGGAAGGCAACAGACCATTTGGTCAGAGCATGGTCCCACAGCATTTGCACCTTACCTGTCTCCATTCAAATGAAACAAAGACACAACACTTCATCACACGGGTATTACTGCAGAGGTTCTCAGTCTAGCAGAAACATGTCACAGTCCACTGCCAGCAACTAGTCTAATTCATATAAAACCCCCCACTATTTTGTTCTCGTAAATACTGTATTTCAGTCCACTAATTCTACTCTCATACTTAGCCTTCATTTCCAACAGAACCAGCAATTAATCCACAAATTATTTAAAACTAACAGCATCTTAAATGGCAAAGAATTGCCATCCTTTCTTAACTTCAGACAAAAAGGTAACAAACATTTGAAGCAGGCAATTAAGAGTTCATACTACTCTTTCTAGAACTGAATTGTAAGTCTTCTCTGTAGTCATATGCAAGAACAAGTTAGCGTAATACTTAAATCACTGGGCAAATGTACTTTAAAATATTATCATGAAAATAGCAGGGAATCACCTGTCAGCTACACCAAACTGCAGTAAAAATTTAAATATGATTTTTCAATACAGAATGAGACAAACCCTAATGGGAGTCTTATGGGTACTTTCCTGGAAGAAAGAACATAGCACAAGTACATGGGTGTTGAAAAAAACCCTTATATCTCTCCCTACATGTTTAAGAATCTAACCCTTATAAAGTTTACCCAAGCATCCAAATTAAATGTTCAGAAAGATTAAAGACTAAAAAAAAAATACAAAACCAAAGCATATACTAAAAAGTCATTAGGAAAACAAAACTTTTCTCCTTACACAATATTGAAAAACACCTGAAAGACAACTGTTGTGGTACAGTCATTGGTCACAGCCAGCACAGCTTTATGGGAGGAAGGTCCTGTTTATCAAACCTGATTCCTTTTTATAACAAGGTAACCCATCTGGTTGATCAAGAGAGTCAAGTTGATGTAATCTTCGAATTTCAGTAAAGCTTTTGATACTTTTTCTCACAGTATCCTTCTGGGCAAAATGTCAGGCACAGAGCTGGATAAACACATCATGCCATGGGTGAGCAACTGGCTCACCAGTCAGGCACAAAGGGCTGTAGGGAATGGGGTGACATCAGACTGGTGACCTGTTATTGATGGAGTTCCACAGGGCTCTATCTTAGGCCCTGTGCTTTTCAACATCTTCATGAGTTACTCGGATGCAGGACTGGAAGGGAAACTAAGCAAAGTCACAGATGATACAAAATTGGGAGGAGCTGTTGACTCCCTTGAGGGCAGGGAGGCCCTGCAGAGAGACCTCGACAAATCAGAGGACTGGGCAATCCCCAGCCGTGTGAAGTTTAACGGGGACTGCCAGATCCTGCACCTGGGATGGGGCAACGCTGGATGTACGGACAGACTGGGGAATGAGAGGCTGGAAAGCAGCGCTGTGGAAAGGGCCCTGGGGCTCCTGGTCGATGGCAAATTGGACATCAGTCAGCAGTGCCCTGGCAGCCAGGAGGGCCAATGGTGTCCTGGGGTGCACCAGGCACAATATCAACATATACCACAACCACAGAGAGAAAATGGGTTAAAAAAGTAGCAAGAAAAGGTTTATTTGAAAAAAACAAAAAAAGATTGAGTAGCAGTGCAGTTCTCTTACCTTCTGAGTTCACTGCTCTGAAACCTTGATTTCAAAGCTTATGTATTTCATTAAATATCAACCTGTAAGACAATGCAGATTGAGAAAGAAAAAGGGGAATGGGGGCACTGAGATCTCTGTTCAATTCAGGCACCAGAACTAACTAATAAATCAATGAAGGAGGCAGGGAGTAAAATCCTTTCTCTGTAAGGGTGAGAAAGTTTTATGTTGCTCAGAATTGTAAAAAAACTGGAATGGGTTTTAAGTTAAATCCAAATTTTCACTTGCTATCTTGCAAGCTTTGCAATATGACCACATACTGATTAATGAACAGCAAATGAATCATTTTTTAAGGCAGATTCTAATGGTGGGAAAGGTTCTTGTACAGTACAAGGCATGTAACTGAAGAATTTTAAACATTCACATTAAAATGTGAGTTCACACAATCACGTTATTCCAGAATCCCTTCACCCGCTTATTCAGCCTGTTCAAATCTCACTTTATATCCATACATGTTGTTTGCATCTCATGCAGGAACTGCTGGAACATGTGGAATCAATGAAAACAACACAGTTCAACTTGCGTGTTTGCCAGCTGTCTATTTAAACTCACTAGGTACTCATAGATAAGAACAAGTCTGCCTAACTGATAGAGTTTTTCCTCTTTGTAGTTCAATGATGGACAAAAGACAACCAAGTACAATTTTTTTTTTTTTTTTAATAAAGATAAAATTACAAAAAAGGTAAAATCAGCTCAGGAAAGGCAAATTACTTTAATAGATCAGTTTAGACATTTAACATAATAACTCACATCCATTTTTAAATACTATTACATAAAGCATGGTGAAGAAAGGAATTTCTGCCTCATAATTAGAAAACTCACAATACAACTTGCCAAAAAACAGAACAAAGCCATTTGAAAATAAATACAGTCCATGCCAAATAGTACAAAATGAAATCAGCAGTCTCTCTCCATAAGAAAACTTTTCTCCTTTTAGGTATTCTTTGACTCTAGTATTATGTTCTGCAACTGATGAGAGGCTATCTTTTGTTCAAGGGTTGCTGAGCTGTTCTGATTTTGCTCTGTACAAAGGCAAAAACAAACTGGTAAGTTGTTTTATTTTTTTTTATTAACTGATTTAGAAATGCAATTTTGAATTACTAGCCATGATTTTGAAATATTTAGTATTATGAGGAACTGAAAGTGATCTCTACAGAATTGAAAAATATTATAAAGCATTGACTTAATAAACACTCTTCAAAAAGATGACATTATTAATAATTGGTGTTTACCCTTTGGCATCTGTCTTTTCACCAGTGCTGTCCTTGGCTTTATCCTCCTCCTTAACATCTGAAAAATCACAAGATTTTAAATGTACCAAAAGATGCAAGAAAGCTTTAATATTTAAGAAGTAAAGAGCATGACCAAATTTATTCTTCTGTTTATATTTCTAGCCAGAGGAAACTGGCTTTTAAAAGAAGTCACTAGTTACATATTAAAGTACAGTGTTACATGCATCCATCCAAAGGAGTGATCTGGGCACAATGCCAAGTGATTCAGAATGCCTCAAGGCAAGGTCTCTCTTGACTGGCTGTAATGACGGCATGCAGTAATGAGACCTGGAGTTCCCCTGAGCTCGAAATGTATCCAGTTCTTAGAAAAATCAAGAGTCCTTGGAATTACACTGTCCCCAGAACCCTATCCAGTTTCTGTTTCAGAGAAAACTAGTTGGCTCACCCCACAAAAGCAAACAGGAACAAACGTTTTGCCCAATGTATATTTTTTCATCTCTATTTCAGTAAGTCATACAAATCCCTGGCTCTAAGACTTTAAGCTTGTGGGGAAGAAACAATAACCCTTGCCTGAAAATATTTTACTAGTCTGAATAGCTGTATCTTGAAACTGATTAATTTAGAATAGATGATTTAAATACGATGGAAAAAAATACATCATCTCAACAACTTATTAAATGTTAACAGATAAAACATCTGTCTCCTGGTGGGACTGACATTTGCGATTCTAAAATAGAGGATGAAATCACACCACAGTCCTACCTGCTTTCTTGTCCTCAGTCTCTTTTTTGTCTTCCTCTATCCTGGCTTTCTTCGCTCCTTTCTTATGATCTGCAACATTTCGTCGTCCACCTTCCCCTTCATCTTCAGAGTCTGAAAATTCTTCATCACAGGCTATGCGCTTATCAGATGCTCGAACTAGGATTCAGATTTATGATATTAATTAACCAAAAAGTCCAACTACAATAGGCCTAATGAAAAAAGAACTATCAAATTTAGAATGAGTAGTAATATACTACAATAATTTAAAGCTGATAAACTAAATTACAGTTAAAAACAGTTATCTTTTAAGATACTCTGGGACTCACACAATAACTTCCAAAAAATACCTTTGCAGAAACACAGGGGGAGAGTGGGTATATTTTAACCATGTATCAAATAATACATCAAATACTGAAAACTAAATCACAGGAGAAAAAAATAATGGTTTCAACAGTTCAGAAAATGGATAGTGCACTAACAAGAGGTTATAGAATTATTATAATCACCATCAAAAAAGACTAAAGGTAGCAGGAAACTCTTAGCTATAGCTGAAGACAGTGATAAAGTCAAGGGTAGTGCCACAAGTATGGAAAATTTCTGTCTCATAACAAAAAAAGCAAATAAAAGACTTTTTTTTCCCCTTAAACACGGTATCTCACTTTACCTCAAAGGGAAATGTAGCTTCTGTCTTTTGTTAGTCTCCAAAAAAGTACTGTTCCTTTAGTTAAAATTCATTAAGTCTTCTGAAGTATCTATTATAGATTTGAAACAGCCAGGCTGTTCCATAAGATGCAAAAACACATGCTCTTCCAGCACTTCATTAGACCCTTTAAGAGGTTCAAATGTGCACATAGATGCCACCTTAAAAACATCAAAAGGGGCAGACCAGAGGTAAAATTTTTTATTCAGGAAACAAAAGTGGCAGTCTTCCAATACTCCACACTACTACAACTAAGGTTCTGAACAATTAAATCCATACAACTATGGACATGTTCTATCATGAAAAGATATTTCTTACTAGAAATGCGTTTGTCTGGATCTTCTCCATCCTCATCTCCACTGTCTTCATGAACAGCATCTTCAGGAATGGCCTGCATCTGCACACCAGGTGCGTGAGGTAACATGCGCAAGTTCTCAAATAAGCGTTGCCTGCGAGTAACAGACAAGAAAAGTTATTACTACACAGAAGTAGCATTTCCTTGGATTTTTTATGAAGTTCTGAACTCTGCATTCAAAGTTAACCTGGCTTTGCTTTAGAGTCAGTTTCATTTTTCAAATAAAAAAAATAGCACACCAAGTTCAGGAAGTTTTCCATCCCTATGAGATCATTAGTATTCACAGTGTACTTGAACATCCTTTTCTTTGTACTTTACAAATACTTATTTCAATCAACTTCAATCTTAAATTCCCCACAGGGTCAGCACAAGTACTGCCCACTTGGGCTAGACTGCTGTCAGTACTGCTCTGTTTATAATAAGCTAGAGTATATAGTTGGATAATGCACTATGATCTAGTTTCTTAGAAAGTCAGACACTTAAAAGCATGAAGACTTCCCAGCTGTGTGCAGCAATGACAAAAGTAATTAATTTGGATAAGTTTCCTTATTGGCTATTTCAGCAAGAACAGAGACAAGTTCTGTCCTGTTTAAGGAACATAATATGATGGATGATATACTCCAAAGCATCATGTGCAGGAAAAGGAAAGGATACTGGGCTTCTTTTAGGACTCAAAACCATCATTCCAAAGTGTAAGTAGAAAGGCGGGCTTGGCAAGCGCCAAATATCAGCATTTGCAACGATTATCTTAGCGTCCTTCTGCACAATTTGAAGGGTTAAAGGGGAACTGGTGCATTTTTGGAATCCTTACAGTCTCTGCCTCTGTTTTAATCACATGACCTGGCAAAGTAGTTTTGCCATTCCAGGGAGCTCCCTAAAGCCAGGTGTCTGTGAAAGCACACCATGAACTGAAGGAGGATTCTCCAGAATGATAGGTCACTGATCTTGTGGATGCCAGTATAAGAATGTGAGATTGTGTGTTTTCTATTGACAGAGAGCAGTCTGTACCTGGGATTGCAGCAGCAAGTTTTGCAGCCTACTTGCACCACAAAGGCTCAACAATATACAACATACAGCAAGCAGCCTGGCAGATCACCAGATGGAGAACCACATTACTACTGAGAAATTCTGTACAATTACATTACCAAAAAAAAGATGGGCTTTTTCTCCCATTGCACATTATTAAAATCTAAACCCCTTTGATTGTGATTGATACAGTAGAGCTATGAACACCCATCACAATCTATATACCAATCACTTAAAAATTAGTATTTTAACAGCTTTGGTGAATTTTGCAATTTGACAGTTTTAAAGGTTGTAGCAGTAGTGGCAAACTTATACATGCAATTTCACATCTTTATTCAGCTATTTTCAGTAACCAAAAGAATTCCTGTGTACCGTTAAGAGCCTGTTAAAACTCAGGGCAGGGGTGGCAGTTTATTCTTTTAAGGACAAACCACAGGAAGCCAAGAGTACTTCAAGCTAACCAATTACCTCCTACCAGTTCAGCAGAGAATTGATTGTGTATGCATTACTTTACCCCTGAAGGAAAATATTTGTTTCCAATCAAAATGTCAAGATGCGAGGAGGAACAGGCTAAGTATCAAGAGTGGCACAGCCTAAAAACACACAACCACCAGAGCTTGTCAATGAGCACTGCTCAAACCTTGTGGATTAGTCAAAACACAGCCAGTCAATTGCCTGCACATGTATCACTGTCTTTCCTCAGCTTTGGATGTTCAAGCTCACGTATGATTTTTTATTTTTGCAGCTGACAGCTACAAAGAATGACATTCCCAGTCCATGTTCAGACACAGAGCTGAGAATTAGAAATCCTAATCGTCATGGCACACCAGCTTCTTTCCTGGAAGGATAAACTTTCTGCAAAATTAGAATGGGAATCCAAGTAAAACAGTCATCTTTTCAGATGCTGGAAAAAGGAAAAATCCAAGCTGGGTCATAAATTTTCATAGTTATAGTCATGGGACTTCATAAGTACGCATTCCGTTGGAGGAAGACACTTCCAAAAAACCCCTCTTCTAACAGAAATGAAAAATATATCAAACCTATTCTAGTACTTATTTTTAGTGAACAGAGAAAGGTACACAGTTTTCAAAACTGCCCAACGATTAAACCTCTGGAGAAATGTGATCCATATGACCTAGCTGATAGATAAGGTAATCACTACTTACTTGATCTTCTCCATATATTCTGGTGTATTCTGATTGGTCATATTTGAAGGACTAATATGAAGCTTGAAGTCTGGTCCAAAATACTCAAAGTAGTCATTGTATGGCAACTCTATAAACCAAAAGAAAATACAACTTTCTTGTTTCCCAAAAAATATTTTAAACATTTTAAATACAACAGTAGATTTGACAGGATTTTACTTACAGAATTGTCAAACCTTAAGCATTCAAGCAAGCAATCTTATTCATTATCTGGACTGTTCAGTGTTTTTACTCTAAATTATTCAATAAATGAACCTAAATTTGCTGGCAAAATACAAAGAGAAATATCTACTGCAATTACACACTGAACAATACAATAATGAATTTGAAAAATAATTTAAAAATATACTTCTGCAGGAAAGAGAAGATCAACTGATGATTTCTTGTAGCTGTTTTCAAAGTTAGTCCAGTTTAAAAGGTTTAAGTGAGCCATTCAAAATATCCCTTCAGGACAAGTTTTAATACTGTTTACTAGGATGAAAACCATCGCTAGTTCAACATCCTTGGTAAGTGCTGGACATTGGTTCAGTGGTGCTGACTGGTTCAGTCTGTCTGTTTACCTCCTTACTCCACCTTTTGCATTTTCACAGAAAATGGTCCCCTAACTAGAATACTAAACCACCAAAATGAAGTTGATGAAGAATACATAGCCAGGACAACAGAAGTATTTTATATTGAATATGACTGTATCTTTCCAGATAAATTAAGAGAAATATAAAAAAAAAAATCCACAGAAACTTTAAGAAATAAGACACTGAAATCCATTTTTAATTGTGCCCTTTGTCTTTCTTCATTTATGATTATTACAGGATAAGTGATCTGATTAGATGGACAGAAAGCAGATAACAAGATTAAGTTGCTACTGCAACATTTAGAAATACACCGTTATTTCTCAGAACAGATTAAAGATGACAGTGACCCAAAAAGCTGAGACGAATGTTAAAAAAAATCAAAAAGACTTTATATATATATGTATATACATACATATACATATGTATATGTGTATGTGTAATCCATTGAAAAGGGCATGCTAATAGAAAAAAAAAGAAGTCCAAAGATAAGGAACTGCTACTGTTTCTTCAAAAGCTTTGGCTGACAAAGAATATATGTTGACATGCAAAATGTAAAATATATATCTTGAAAGGCACATTTCAAATAGTGTTTTCTCACTGACAGCAGCATTCTGCTGAAGTCAGATGGAAACACTGAATCCACCAAGAGATACATGAATAGCAAAAGGTTATCAGCAAAGTTGCTGTTCAGCATGCACACTGCCAGTAACTCATGTGCAACAAATCAGTCCAAACAGCAATTTTATATAAATGGCATTCCAAAAACCTATCCAGAAGCATATTTGGCCAGAAGTAAAAGGAGTCCAGGATCTTTAGGGATCTTTGTCAGAGAAATTACTTCAGTATTCAACTATTCAAACGCAGTCTACTATTGTTTTTTCTGGTTTTAAACTTTAAGATAGCTTGTATAGACAAAAATGAGTGAAATGGAAGAGTAGAAGTCAATATACCTTCACAGCTACTTTTGTCAGACAAAATGATGAAACAGTAGTTTTGCTATGCAAAGTGGACACTTGCACAGTCAATAATTTCTTACGTACACCATGTCTGTGTTGTACAACTTACAGATCGACACCACTACAATCAAACTGCAGTGTATATTCTATCATAATGATGATATTTCTATTAGAAATAATTACAAGTAAGGTTCCATACGTTTTACATTTTGAATTTTCAAAAAGTGATTCAGTCATTTAAAGCCTTTGCTAAGGCATAAAAAAGCCCTAAATACTTACATTTATTTAGTGCATAAGATACTGAAAATTTATTGGCTAAATCCTAGCAATAATTTTCTACATAGTTTATTCTGAACTGATGCGTTACAGCTATCTATACAAATTTCTGCTGTTTACTTGAAATCTCCCGTTATTATTTCTTAATAAAATATTAATTTGAATATTAATATTTACCATTAGGAATTTCACAATCTAAGGCAACAGCAGTTTCATATGTCCAGCATCGAGCAACATTACGAATCGTGTAGCCTCCTCCTCCTAACATCAGCAATGGCAAGTTAAAAGTCTTTACAACTTCCACACATTTAGCATGACCTGTCGAACAAAAAGAGAGTTGACAATATATGCAAAATATCTATTAAACAGAATATATAGCAAACTATTTAATCGGACATATGCAGTCACACTTAACAAGTAAGAACTGAATAGATTCAAACAGAACTGTCTCCCCCTAGAGCTAAGCACAACCTCAGAAGAAGTCAAGACCTACAGATTAGAAATGTACAAAACACAATGAACATCATCCACCCCAGTCTTCAGGGACTTTGCATGATGGTCTATTGCTGTTGTTCTGAAATGAGCTTAGAATGTTTAGTGTTTTGTCTTTTCATAACTGATGTCATACACAGTGACAAATTTAGGAACAATTTCTCAGTCAAATGCAATGGAGGAAGAAGGGAAACAAAATCAGTACTTGGTCCTTTCTACTTCTAAATTTGAACCTGTATTAGAGGTTGCTAAGTCTTGCTTACAGAGTGAACTGGTGCCAAGACAGTACACACTCCAGGGAGATACAGCATACTGAAAGGCATCTGTAGGAGGCAGCAGCTCTCTTGGTTTCCAAGATATGTAAGATGGAAAAAAATCTGAGCTGTAAGGGCAACTGAAGTAGCTTTGCCACCTGGTGCAAATCAAGAAAAGAACCCTGAAACACTGCAGACCCAACAGATACTATACTGCATTTTGTTGCCTACAAAACACTAATTGTTGCATTTAAAAAAAACGCAAAACCAAGAAAACCCAGAAAATGAATGATTTAAACAGGCTGGATTGAAGGCTTAGCAAAAGTTCGTTATATATTTAATATTTTATCATTTAACTAAATAATAATAAAATAATAATAATAGCAACAGTAACAGTCATGCTATTTACTAAATTAACATCTTTTCACAATTTAGAGAACCACAATTTCAGATAGCAACTTAAGTAATACTAAAATTCAATAATTCTATGAAATTTAATAAAAATGAGTGTTAACATATGGCTCAATATAACAAACACCACCATAAATTTAACAATGCAGTGAGTATTTTCATTTCAACAATACCTATTTTACACCCAACAAGGTGTTTTATGTTTAGCATCTGTAGTCCTACTAAGTGGACTACTAACTAGGTTTTATTTGCCCATCACAGTCAGTGTTGCAGACGACTGTTGTCCTGTCATTCCAGGATGCTGCTTTAAAGCTACAGAAAGCCTGTGCATAGAAGAAAGGGAATCACTTGAGTGGCTAGGAAACACATGGAAAACCAAGCTTCTTAACTCTTTTAGATGGACAGATGGAAAGAGGCAACTTCTGGGTTTCTTTTGGCCATCCCTGTATAGCGAAGAAAGAGGTGATTAATCATAGTAATGAACAAAATCGTTGTGACTCCAGTCCTCATCATGCAAGTGTCTTGAAAAACAGTATGAAGGGTAGAGGTTTCTAAAAAGTAAAAAGTTACAGACAACAAAGAGAAACTTTTCTGTTTACCTTTAACAGTAAGATTAAAGCATCCCAGCCTGTCCCCAGACAGTGAATCTGCTCCACACTGCAATACCACAGCACTGGGCTGGTACATCTCCATTACTTTGGATATAATCTATAATCAATATAAAACAGCAAGTCATTAATTGACATAATGAAAATATGAAATCAGTAGTTTCCAGAGAGCTTAAAAACAAAAAACAAAGCACTCACTGGTTTGAATATCTGTCCATATGATTCATCATCTATACCATCCCTCATTGGAAAGTTGACAGCATAGTATTTTCCTTTTCCAGCACCAATGTCCTACAAGCAAAGATGAAAAATGCTTTAATACAAACATAGAAGCAGATAGAGTGGTATCACGAAAAAAAGCTTACGCAAGTCTGCTGAGCTATTCCGTACCATTATACAAATCTGTGAGGGATAACAGGCAGAATTTACTTGATTCCTGTTCTCCCATAAACTCATTTGAGAGTGTAGGAGTTGTACACCAAGATTAAAACAGCAGTAAGTACACTCCATTTTTTAATTCAAAGATTTAAGACAAAAAGACAAATCATAATCAATCAGTTTAGTCTGGTAAAAATAGCCAAGCAAAAAAAAAAGTATGAAAACCAAGAAGAGCAAGGTGATATGCATGTTTTCAGAGTTGCATAGAAGATTTGGAATTGAAGAGGTTTTTAAAACACATTATTGCCCTAAACATAGAATGAGGAAGTAGCTGCAGCAAAAAGGGAGAGAAGAAAAATCCAACAGGCACCACTTACAGGTGCCCTTGAAGAAACTGACACGTTTTAAATGAACAAAAAAACCCCAACCAACTTGCAAATTATGCTCAGTTCCATCAGGCGTCAAGACGGGAACTGTACTAGTCTATCTTACNCACCCTGGCTTCATCCTTCCAGAGGCTCAGATGTGTAAAGTGATTTTTTTAAAAAAAAAAAAAAAAAAAAAAAAAAAAAATCAATTGAATACACCCTGAATGCAACTACTCCTATTATGGTGATCACCATACAACCTAAAGATCTCTGCTTGACACACATTCCCATTTCTTTGCTTTATTTCATCACCAACACAGATAGAAAGCAATGCAGAGCAGTTCAGTGGAGCAGACAGTGAGAATTAACCTGTTCAGTATGGCTGTAAACTATTATCAAATAGCAGCACTGTAGAAAGAGCACACACTTAGTCCAACATCATAGTTGGACCAAGTCAACTACAAAGTCATATGTAGTATAACCCAGCAACACAAATACTAAACTTCTCAACACTACCTATTCAAAGGCATTGACCTTTTCCTCTTCCTGAACAAAGCCTCCTTAGCAGGGAATGCATCAGTAACACATCACTTCCAGTAACTAACCTTTA
This sequence comes from Daphoenositta chrysoptera, assembly GCA_013397915.1. Classification (NCBI taxonomy): domain Eukaryota; kingdom Metazoa; phylum Chordata; class Aves; order Passeriformes; genus Daphoenositta; species Daphoenositta chrysoptera. The sequence goes on along the minus strand of VZRO01007445.1, from coordinate 3,491,028 downwards.
CGGGGGGCGTGAGGGGGAATGGACGGATATGGGGAGGGGAACAAATGGCCCAGTGAAGCATAGAAACAATGTTAACAGTTGAGTTTTTTTGCCCACAGCATATTATTAACATTTCATAGTATTCCAAGATGAGTGACACTGCTGAACTCAACTGGCTGATTTGAAGCACAAGTTATTCAGAATTTCCTGGAGTGGATCATCTGGGCTTTCAGATCCTGAATTTTCTGAGGTGATCACAGAATCGTCACTACTGGAAGAAGGGACCTCTAGAGATCATCTAGTCCAACCCCCTGATAAAGCAGATTGCACAGGATCACATTCAGGTGGGCTTTCAATATATTCAGAGGAAACTTGACAACCTCACAGGACTACTAGAGTGCTTTTGCCACCCTCAAAGTAGTTTTTCATCATATTCAGATGGAACTTCTTGCATTTCAGTTTGTGCCCATTGCCCCTTATTCATCAGGTCCCGTTCTTTTGACATCCACCCTTGAGATATTTGTAAGCATTAATGAAGTCTACTCTCAGTGTCTGTTCCCCAGGATAAACAGGGCCAACTCCATTAACCTCTCCTCATAAGAGAGATGCTCCAGTTCCCTCATCACCTTTGCTGCCCTCCACTGGACTCACCCCAGTAGCTTTATGTCTCTCTTGTACTGGGGAGCCTTGAGCTGGACAGAGTACTCCAGATTTGGCTTTACCTGGACTGAATAGAGGGGCAGGATCACTTCCCTAAACCTGCTGGCAAGACTCTTCTTAATGCCCCCCAGGATACTATTGGCTTTCTGGACCACAAGGGCAGAGCTGGCTCATGGTTAACTTGCCCACCAGGACCCCTAGCTCTTTCTTACAGAGCTTCTTTCCAGCAGGTCGACACCTAACCTATACTGCTTCAAGAAGTCATTCCTCTCCTTGTTTTGCTTTACAGATTAAAAAAAAAAAAAAAATTACATTTATCTTACCCTAAAACACAGCCAAGTCAAATGTTCGCACAATTTCCACCCAAACAGAGTAATTGCTTGAGCTACTCAAGCAACTTTTCTTGTAACTGATGCTTGTATTAGATATAAAACCTAAAGAAAAAAACACAGCATTCTGGTAGCCTCCCATTCACCGACAGATCAAGCTGCCTCAAAGAACCCAAGCTGCTATGGAGAACGATGGTCTCAACTGATTTATCTGTGTGTATAAATGACAAAATTTGTGCTATCATCTAAGATATACAGAAGGTCAAATAACTTACTGAGGACACTGGAAGTTTAGAACAATACATTCAGTAGAAAATGGATGAATGCTGCTAAACTAGAAAACCTCAGATTCAGCTATACAGATGGAGCTGCAATCACAACATCATCATTTGATGCATGATTTGTTCCTGCATCAATGTAACCTGATCAGCAAACTAGATCAACTAATTAAAGAATTACAGAAACAAGCTGTAACACAGCCCACTGACAAAAACAAAGGGAAGATTTTGCTGTTAAAATTGGAAAAATACCCATCAATAGCAGATCAAGTTAGGCAGAAGGAAGCAGCACAATACTGGCCTCCAGAAGGAACACTGACTTTTCAGAAAATTAGATCTTCATTTAGTTCAATTAGCTTTGTAATCTCTGGAGATAGGAAAAATCTCTGTGAGGACGTAATAATTGCAATAAAGCCTGCTAAGGCCTGTATGCAGACAATGCTCATTTCAAAATCCTAACTAGCAGCTCAGAAAAAATGCTGCCATGCCTAAGACACTATTTGTCACTGACACTGCTAAAAAAAATAAATCCCAGAAAACATAAAATATTCTTCTATTTATTTCAACTGTACTGTACTATCTTTTAGTTCTTTCTGGGTGTGGTGAGGTGAAGAGTCCACAAACTTCTCTGTCGACAGGAAATGCTGCTTCTAAAAAGCCAAGATATCTAACCCTTCCAAAAAAAAAAAAAAA
>VZRO01007445.1:3477029-3489080 GCA_013397915.1 Daphoenositta chrysoptera | reverse complement strand
AAAAAAAAAAAAAAATTCTAGCCAAATTCAGCAGCAACAGCTTGTCATTATAAACATCCTGGTCTGAGCTGCTTTTAGTTTGAAACACCACTACCACCTTGTGGCCAGTCAAGTTAAACCACACAGATAAAAACTAATCTGGTTTCTTCCTAAATCAATTTTGAACAGTTTAACAAAATCTAACCACCATAATAACATTCAGCTCCAAACAACCACACTGAAATGAATGCTTTGCACCTCACTGCTCAACTTTCACTTACTCCTGTGCCCTCTGGGTATCACAACAGACTGGGAAACCCACTTTTCAGGAATATTAGCCTGATATTAGATACAGATATTTGTATCTCATGAATCAATTTAAACATACTAGGAAAACAGGGAACTCTTTTCCAGCACAGCATTTTTGTAGACCAACTTGTTAGAACTGTTTACAATTTTTTAGAAAAGTTTCTAACTGTGTGCACAGACTAATGTGCAAAGTTGCTAACATCAGAGGAATGACATATCCTGGGAGTGTCTCTGATAAAAGAGGTTTAATTTATGAGTTTAAAGCTAGGAATATATTAATCCTAATACTTGTAATACTCTTTCAAGCTGTGAAGTGGAACAATTTCCTCTTCTAACAGACAAGAGTCTAACATGAGGAATGATTAACTTAATATGAATGGCCAGGAAATTTGGTTTCCCTTTTCAGCTTTGCTAGAGATTCTACCACAGCTTTCATGATAATTCTTCACGGGCAAATGCTCCCTCCCTCAGGGCAGCTATAAGGCTCAGTACATAAGTGCCTATGGGGCATGCTGAAGTTCTTAGGCAGTGAGCATCATAAGAACTCAAAACATACTTCATGACCTAAGAAATGTTCCAAAAATGAGTCAACTGTATTACTAGGCAAACAGAACATAGTAAATTCAACCTGTAACTTAAGCTTTGTGACTGTTAAAGGGTGATCTGCAAACAGCTACTATTCACTGTAAGTGCAGAATTGAATTGTACAGATAGATATAAATACACCATACTGTTTTCTTAGAGACATCCATAAAATCTGTGTGAAGTTATATTTGAACAAAGATTTCAGTCTATTTATCCAGAAGTGAAGGTGTTAATTTCATGGAGAAGTAAATAATTTAGTTCCCCACTATCCTGTATTATTTTTCCTAAGATTCCTCAACTATTCTATCACTCTAGGCTAACATTTTTTCTGAAAACTTACTGTGGTATACAATTACTGGACACAGTTACTGTAGCCTAGTGCAAAAACAGTATCTACAAGGAAGACAGTAGGAGGGAATTTATCACCTAATGAAATTTCATGTTCAACCTTACCCTAAGGTCTCCTGTGCCTGGAAAATATTCACCATACTTATGGAATGATACTGTCATGACACGATCTGTGGTATAAAATGCTTCTTCAACACCATCACCATGATGGATATCAATATCAATATACAACACTCTTTGGTGATACCTAGAAAGAACATACAAGAAATCATCATTATCTGTTATATTCAAAATATACTGATAGCAAACAAGAAAAACACTAAGAAAAAAACACCCCAACCAGACACTAAAATCCAAGATTGTGATCACTGTGATGATTTTGGTTGATGTGACCATATGCTCTTAGAATTCTCAGTACAGTTTGAATAAAATTACTAAGTTTATATTTAACAAAATAAGTAATTTATTTAGTCTGTCTCACTCTGTAGAAGCTATACCTCGTGCTTCTACTCATATTACTTTGTTGTTCACATCTGCTGAATTCACACCTTTCATTCACCCCAAGGCCTTTCTTTCTGCCTTCTCAGTAATTACCAACACAGTCTGTGTTCCATTAGCTCGCAAAAAATAAATACTTATTTTCCATTGACTTTTTTTTTTCACCTCTCCAGCTTGTAAAGAAAGGCACATTCTTAGTTTCAAATGTATTCCACTTCATATTTGCATAAATTTATTACACTACTGTTTATTATTTTCTTAAATATTGCAAATTTCAGGACAATTTGAGATGGACAAAGAAACCAGTGATTTGAAGCCTTAGAGCACTAGAAACCGTAAGTATCCCTTAAATTTTATGTTTTCTAGCAAAGAACAAAGTCTGTCATCAGAGGATGCGTTTTCATCATGCTTTGCGGAGTACTGAGAGTGTAAAGCAGCCATAATTTCAGGGACAGTTTCTCACAGTTACACAACCCATAACTATTTGTAAGACTCCTTCCTTTACATGCACAGTAAACTGAAAAATTCAAGATTGGATCACAGAAAGTCATATCTCATAGACTGCAGAGATGGCTCCTGAATATACACTGCACATTAAAATGAATGTCTTAATATGTTACTACTGACTATTCTCAGTGTCTTTAGAAACATTTTCCATCTCTAGATTTCCACATTACAGCTACTTCCCTCATTCCTCACCAGCAAAACCAGCTGTCCCCTCACAAGAGTCAAATACCTAGAATATTTTTTCTAATAAATGAGATTAATGTGTTGTTAGTAGGGATACAGTCCTCTGAAGCAGTAAAAGCAACACTCAGGACTTGAAATTTTAGTGAAGCATTACTGTTTGAAGTCAATTATATGATCATTTTTTCATTACTCCTCATTTTTTATTTTGCAGTCACAGCAGCACAGCTGTTACTTCATTATTTATTAAAACCAGCCACATTAACTCATGCAATAATCCAAGGAAGCTCAGTGCATGATCTTCCCTGAATATTCCTGTTTGGTTCAGTAACAACTCAAATGATAGGAAACAAGAAGGCACGTAGTGAAACCAAATGGGTCTAAGATTATGAGTCCGACTGCCCTAAGGGGTCAGGGTAGTGATCCATCTAGCCCACTGTTCTGTCCCCACGCATAGCAAAGGGAGACATTACAGAAAGATTTACAGAAAGCAAGTAAGCCTGCCCATTTTCTGAAGCCTGCTACTCTAGTCCTTCCCCACCATCTAGAATTACAGCATATGGTGTTTTGCAAGGGTGCATTGTTGCTTGGATCTATCTCCTCTTAGTTACCTTTTCAGCTTGCCTGTATTTCAGTTTGAATGCCTCACTTAAGCCAAACTAGGCAGAGCTTAGAGGTTTCTAAACTGAAACTGTAAAAGTTCAACACGGGCTATGAAAACTCACTGAAATAGTAACTACAATCCATATCTTCAAACATTTAGATACTTAAATTTGACACTTTCTATAATTTTAACTTGTGCCTGTCACAAACTTACTTCAGTAACTCAAGGATGGCAAGCACGATATCATTGACATAACAGAAACCAGATGCCTCCGATTTCTTGGCATGGTGAAGTCCCCCAGCCCAATTGACAGCCATGTCTGTTTGTTGTCTGTTCAATTTTACTGCCCCAGCTGTAAAAAGACACACAGAAGAATGAAAGGAAATGGAGTCAGAAATTTCTAATGGCCTTTAAATCTGTTACATGAAATCATATTTTATTCTTTAAATAAGTTAATTTAGAACAGATCTCTTACCAATACTGAGATACTTAAAACATCTCATATTTTAGTCTGTAACTGACATATGATTATTTTATTAAATATATTAAAAAACCCCTTATATTTACTTCATTTTCAAATGCACTATCAAAATTTTAAGTTGCTAACATAAACCTGCTAAAGCTATAAAATAGCTGGCAAACAACCTATACTTACCAACAGAGCCTCCAGTTGACAGCTGACAAAACTCAAACAGGCCATCAAATACAGGACAATCTTCTCCAACATTAACTGTGTAAGAAACATATTATTTTTTTAAAATACCATTCCAAAAGCATCTATATACACATGGATAACACTTACAGATGCATAGTTCATTCAGCATTTTAACTTATTCCCCATCTTGCCTGGCTAATTTAAACACTGAAAACAACATAGAGTCCTAATAGTATAAGATAACTCCAAATTAATCTTGTTTTATTTTCTTTTTTAATTCTTATTAGTTTCCATTGGAAGATTTGTCTCCTTGTTTGAAGAAGTTAGATCATTTTTAGATTTTTGAAGAAATGCTGATTAACATAGGTCATGTTAAGAAATGTAGAATTACTTAGAAAAATAATTTGCTGACAATAAGGCATCATAAAGCAGTTACAATACTGCCTTTAAAATTGATATAATAGCTATCAAACTGCATTCCTAACAGTACTTTGAGCTTATTCCTATAATTAAAGGAATAAATTAATAATAGAAAGGATGAACAGTGAATGATGTACAATCTTGACTATCTCCCTCCAAAAGGAATGAGCAAGTTCTTTTCTTGACTTCAACACATTGTCACACATTGGTTTTTACTTCTCTAGTATTCTTAAAGCCATTTTTTAAGAAAGATTTCAAGGCACTTTCACAAACACTTCACAATCTGTGCATTAAAGCCTTATTATTAGCAGCAGTATTTCACATCTAGAATACACCCTGTGAAAGAAGAGGCAAAAATCCTTACATATAGTTGAAGAACATTTTTGTCAAGATGACTGCTTTTAATGGAAAAGTCTAAAATAGTGTAGCTAAAGCCAAGCACATCCTACTCTTGTGACAGTATTTCTCTAATCTCTGTCCTGGTGAATCCTGAGCTTCAAACAATGCTAACCATCAAAGCATGTACACATAGACTTAGCCTGACGTTGGCACTTACATCTCTGCATTTGCTTGCTGTACTCAGACATATTGTCAGGCCTTATTGATCGGAGAAATTTGATGTATTCATCACTATGGTACTTGGTCATTTCCTCAGCAGTTGCTTTGTGGGGTCGCTGATAACAAGAACAAGTTAAAGAAATAATCAGACTGCTTTGCAAAATCAGCTAACAATGTGCTAAAACAGACAACTTGAAAGAAATCCCACCTACTTTGAAGGGAAAATAGTGAAAGGAAATTGATAGTGGTGGTGTTTCACATAAAGCAAGGGCTACTCTGTTGTGATATACAACTGCATTAAATACTGCTTCACTTCTAAGTAAAAGATTCTCTATTTTCACTTCCACCTCTCTCCATTTGTGTGACAACACTTGAAACCCTTTAAAAATAACTCAAAATGCTTCATTGGACATTCTATTGGCTATACTTACATAGATTTCCATTTTTCTGTATAAGCCATAGTTGAGCAGCAAGTTGTGAGTCATTCGGATCCTGTGAGGTTTCATTGGATGCCCTTGTCCATAGTAATAGTTTCCAATATCACCTGTCAATAATACACAAAAGAATAGCTATTCATATTACAAAACAAGTTTCATTGCTACTTAAGAATCATTCTCAGAAGATGAGTAAACAGGTGTGATTCCAGAAAACAAACAAACCCCACAAAGGGAGTACTGTCTACTTCAGAAAGAACACAAGGGAAACAAACTGTGATATGTCAGAAACAGAGGGGAAAAAAATAAGCCAAATCTAACACTTTTACTACAAGCAGACAGTAGTGCGAGAGCAAAGATAACTATAAGATATGGTTTCAAATCAAGAGTGAAGTTCTGGCCCAACAGTGGGCCAGAACTGAACAATAAAATGGGAAACAACTGGAATTAAGAGGAGACACTGCTGATGATATTGCCACACAGTATCACAACAGAGGCTGTAGTAAAACCTACCATTTTGCATGAGCTGACTTTACTATACCATCCTCAGCCTGTCCTTAACTACTAACCCTAACCGTTACATCCAGAAGTTAGCTCCAGATCCATTGTGGCAACCACATGCACAACCATTCCCCAGACACCTGCTGCTGGAGATCCACAGTAGTTTAACAAGAATTTTATAATCCAAATTAGCCTCTGTTAAATTGGAGACCAACTAGGCACACAATTATGATAACAAATATCACAGTCATTTCCAAGAAAGGAATAGCTGCTATCATGGGCTAGTACTAAGTTTTCTTCTGAGCTCAGGTATTGTTAGAATACACACAACCCCACTTTGAGCACTCACATTCCTGACACATGAACCATTTTAAACAGAACTGTTTCTGGAAACATAAACAAGATTAAAAGTTATGTTCAGTTGTCAATGGCTTTCCGCTGGAGATTTCTATAACAACTCTTCATAATAGCACCTCTTTTCTCTGCAACCCAATTTCCCGATAGGATTACTGAACTTTACCTTCTTGAACTTTTTACTTTTCTTTCACATCCTTCAACATGCTCTGCCTTGTCCACTGGGAACAAAAGAAACACTATTTTCACAATGTCATACTATTTAGTAAATTTTATCAGTCAGAGGTAAGAAGCAGCACCACTACGAAAGAGCTATAGTTTCACCTCTTCAACATGAGCTTCATGGAGGAAGGGTAAATGTCAGCTTGCAGTAGCATCACCAACTACCAAGAAAAACAAGTATTACAGTAAGATTAAAAGTTTCAAAGCATTCTAAAATCCTTCAAGCTTTCAGTTTTCAAAGAGACAAGGAGAGTAAGGACACTTAAGAAAACAGATATAACCTAATGTAACACAAGAAGATGATGTTTAGAAAAACTACCCTTCAATACCTAGCTCTTAGCCATCCTGTAACAATAGAAATACCACGTTTTAACATTAAGTTAAGAACTTTGAAGAGTTTGGACCTTCTAACTTGGGTACCTAAGTGAAGAATAGCACTTTTTTTCAGTTACTTATTGCAAGCCTACAGGTTTGGTTACATGTAGGTTAAGAGCAAAAGGTATTAAGAATATAAACAAACTCCTTCCTTCCGGCAAAAACATTTTCAAGTGCTTTAAAAAAGAATACCTCATATATTTGATGTTTAGGAAAAAATCTATCACAGCTCCTTGAAACTAATGCCTAGAAGATGACAACCAACCATTTACTGGCTCTACTTTATGTTTTGAAATTACTGTTAAGTCACAGACTTTAAAAAATCTTCAAGCTAATAAGAGCTTTAAATTTTGAGATTTTTAAGAAAATAATGACTATAAATAACATGATATTATTGTGAAAACTTCATTAAAAAATGCATTTGTGGCTTACCAGGTCATTTCAATTTTAACTACTTCAGCTTCTATAGTCATCACTGTGATTTTATTCAGAATGCTGATGTATGGGGAAGCAGACAATTAAGAATTATTTTATATCTTATGTATAATGTAAGGTCTATTACTTTTCCCATATGAAATAAGAGAAAAAATAAAATTAACAAGTTTCCTAAATACCCTTGTAACATATCCTTCAATACACTGCAATTAATCAACTAAACAAATTTTAACTTATGCTTATTCTATATACCATACACTACAGCATACAGTTATATAAATAAATGAAGCATACTTTTAGCTTTTATTTTTTTTATTTTTTAACAAAGAAGAGAATTTTAAAAGAATTGACACATTGGTAAATTTAATGTGAGTTTATCTGTCAATTAGAAGATCTGTAGGTGAGTATCTGGCATAAGAATATTGATCTTTCTGTATTAGAGGCCAGCAGTAGTGACTAACAATAGATATCAATATAATACAGTTTAGCAACAGGCAAGAGAATACCATTTATATTTTTCAGGTCTTAGCATCACTTACAAAAAAAAAGGTTTTGGCATTAGCCTCATTTAAAAAAAGAAAAATTATTGAAGCATATGGTCAAAAAGCCCATTAAGTTTAAGGGATTAGTGATGCCTGTGTAGGCAGGGGTGAGGAAGGAAAAGAGGAAAGATCCTCTTTCTTCATTAGCACCTTGATTTTCAACCAACATCACAAAGGCGACCCATCACAGAGACACCATACTGTGATGGAGGCAAAGTTGTCAAAAGTCTCTCCTCCTTTAACTAGTGAAGAAGGTGGTGCACTTCCTGGTACAAACACTTCATCCACTGATCCTGAAATTCATGTATCTCTTTTTCATATGTCACAGCCTTACTGGAGCACTTTGGGAATAAAAGCAAGGTGTACCAAGAGCTAGTATGTGTGAGGATGGAACACCTCACTCAACTGACGGAGCTAAAAACATCTGCACAAACCTCTGCCACACTAACTCTGACTAAAGCTGAGAAACAGCTACAGCGAGACCAAGCTCACAAAACTATTACTGCAGATAGTATGTGTACTTGACTCTATACTTACTAATATAAAGGTAAACTCTTGCTAATGTAAAAGTAAAAATCATACAGAAGTGTTAGGGGCATGTTTACATAACTTACCAGTGTGGGAGCACATGGAAAGCGCAAAAAAGAGAATGTAACTGAATGAGGAAGAGGAGGGAAAAAGATGCAAAGTAGTACAGGTAGAAAGTTTGCAAATCTATTAATCTTTCACAGCAAGGCTTCAAAAACTGAAATTTAGTGTTTTGTACCAGTAAAAATGCCAGCTAAGTGGCTCCCATTAAGAAACAGCAACACATCTCTGAAAAGTTGAGTCTGTAATTAAAAAGAGACGAACCAAGTGCCCATTTAATGCCAGTAGGAGTTCACTGTCCCGCACTGTTCATTACGTGATACAGAAGACCTACCCGACAATTGTTACATACACTGTCATGTTCTTGGTTCAAATATATGTATATATAAAATTTCTTTTCAACTCATGCAAGTTACATGCCAAAATGATGAGAACTATCAAATAAGAATAAACCCACGATTCCTTTGGTGACCATAAGTTTTAGACACCCACTTCTCTATCTGAGACTTTAACAAAGCCTATAGGTAATATTCTAACACATAGAAAAATACAAGAGGTTACGTACCCTAAAGGAATTTTAATTCTGCTCAAAACCCCACAACTAACAAAAGCTATGTCCCAAAAGAGGTATTAGTTTTTCTGGTTACTGTGACATACAGAAAAATAACATCATTAAATTTACCTATTAAAAAGCAGTCTTAAGCGACTGAACAGAGACAAGAGATAACATCTACACTTGTTTTTTGATACTTTGTAACTTGTAAGTTACATTACTTTATAACTTTGAACAGATAAACTGTTATGTACACTGACCACATCCCTGCTTAAGTATAGTTACCATGAAATGATGAGATGTTTCAGTATTGCACTATGTGAAGAAATCTAATCGCTACAATAGAAACCACATTAAAAAAACGTATCTTAATAGTAGTAGTTACACTGAATTGACTTCAGCGATACTAAGGAGCGAACTCATGTAAAGTTGAATGTAAAAGAAAAGATCAGCAATGGATGAGGAGTCCAACAAACAGCTATTCAAACAGGCCTAAAATTACTGCACTAGTTTCTGAAGGATTGGGCATTTTGTTCTGGTTTTAAAATTATGCAGAGAGCAGAAGAGTAGCAAAGATCTGACTTTTGAGCCCTGAGCAGAGGCTGGACACCATCATCACATTTGGAAAGCACTGCACAAAGTACTGATGAATTTCCAGAAAACACTTCAGTTTAAGTTCATTTTATTTGCAGATGTAAGCTTTAACTAGAAGTACTACTTAAACAACGGCCAACTATAGTAACACAGTGCCCTACTAAAACAGGTTTAGTCTCGTCTTTATGGGTGGAACCAACCACACTCTGATGCAGATCTCTCAATTTTTTTCATGAAGGTAGATCCTTGTGAACACCCACACTAAATTATGCACAAGCAGCAATCTAAACAATACTGCTAGTGCACCGGCATGGAATAAATACATGTACTCACTGCAACCACGTCGGATGCTGCATGATTCTCTGGAACTGTGCTTGGCTGTACAGGAGCACAGAGCTGGAAAGACCATCTGGGACCTGTTCTCATTGCTGTGGGCAACTCTACAGCACCTTGGAAGAGCTAAACTACCTGAGCCACAATGTTGCAAAACCATGACAATAACCTGAAGATACATGGTAAGAGACTAAAACAAATGCTATGTCAACCTTCCACATCTAGCACAGTTCTAAGCAGTGTGAGGAGCACACTTTGATAAGCTAAGGCCATACATGTATTAAGACTAGGAGCACTTATGAAAAATATTTCAAATAAGATCACTGAAGTATTTTAATTCATATTTTGATTAGTTCTTTCCATAATATACTGGTTTAAATTTAAACGAAATTCCTGACCTGAGCATGATCACATGAGATGACAATTCTGCAAACTGGATGTGGCTGACTGTCTATTACAAGCAAACTCAAGGTAATGAAATCGAGCTTTGTCTACTCAGTTTAGTGGTTCCAAGTACAGTATGAAGGCTATTAAAACTATTGATTTTCAAAAAAACCTTAACAGCAATACAGTCTGAGAAAGTGACAGGCTAATTTTTAATATCAGCCTTAAATGACAATCACACCAAGTTTCACAAAAAGCATGGAGAAGTTTGTTGCATGAGGAAGGTTATTACATCTTGGAAGATAAATGTATATGCTTTTAGAACTTTTCAAGGTTTTTTAGTCTATAACTTTCAAGAAACAGAGTAAAAGTATGTATGAAGAGCCAATTATGACCTAAAAAAGGGGTAATTTACTTCAGACATGACATCCCTTTAGAGATACACCATTACCTCAGTATTTTTTTTTTTGTTTTGGGTTATTTAGACTTCAAACACTCCCTTCGCTGTGATTCAAAGGCTTTGCTGGTACAACAGTTAGAAAATATTCAGAATTGCCAGATGAACCACACAGTAGCATCAGGATATTTATTTTAGGTATTAACTCTAAAATTTCTTCTAATAACTGTATTTCCAAAAGACATGTAAAGTAAGTGTTGGATTTGACAATAAAAATAAATGAACATCAAAAATATTCCAAAACTGTTTCTGTCACATATAAAATATTTATTTTAAGGCACAACATATACTATTTTCTCGACATTATTAACTTCATTTATCCTAGTCTACATGCGAGCTACAACTGCTTTAAGTCGCCATTATCTTGCCATCTCTAAACTTGTTCCTCTTCCAGTTTCTCCCCTCTCTTCAAAAGTATAGCTTTTTTGCTGTTAAGGGAATCTAATGCTAGCATCGAGTACCAAAATACAGTAATCACAGAAAAACAATATATCAACATCTAGTAAACCACAGCTACCTGGCTTTATTAAATAAAAAAAAAAAAAAAAAAAAAAAAAACAAAAAAAAAAAAAAAAAGCAAACAGGTTAAAAAAAAAAAAAAAAAGCAAATATTTGCAGTGAGAAAGCTTCTAAACTATCACTGCTCTCTTTCTTTCAACAAGGTGAAAAGTGATTCCTCTTCCCTAGGAAAAGTAAAATCCTAGCCTCACCAAAAGTATCCCTAACAGGGGCCTCCTTTCCCCTTTAGGCTGAACAAAGAACCAGTGCTAGCAACAAAGAGAAGGGGGCGGCAACCACCACTCTGCCTCCTTTAGTGTGGTTAAAAAAAAAAGCCAAGACAGGCCCCACAAGATCTGCCATTTCCAAAGAATGGCAGGGTTGCTACAACAACACAGCCTTTGATATCTTGAGTGGGTTTAGCCACTCATCTTCACTTCCAAAATGGTGAAAACACCAAAGCACTACGGCTGATCATCCTCAACCTCTGTTTCCTGGCTACTACCAAGGCCACCTTCAGATGCAACCGTACAAGATTGTTACAATAGAAGACAATTTAATCAAATCTCTTAACTAATCTGTCCATCGAGCTCACTTTCCAGTACAAAAAGGGCTAAACAAATTCAAGCTCATGAAGAAAACGAAAAGTTCTTGCTGCTGTGGCCAGAGAAAACCGCAAATTGCTGAAAATATCTCAAACCAAGCACAGGCTTCGCATACTTTTTCGCCATGACTGACAACGCAGATCGCAAGCCCCTGTGTGCCCACCAGACAAGTGTGCAAACTCAGAGGGGCCTACATGCAACTCAATTTTCACCATCATTAAACACCCACGCACACAACTTTCCGTGTTTTGCAGGAAGGGAGGCTCGTGGGAGCCAGACCTCTGCTCTGATCTGTGTTGGGTTTGGGGAATGGGGGAGGACGGGGCAGAGCCCCCCTGTCCCTCCGTACCCTAGACCGCGGCACGAGAGCCCGAGGCAGGGAAAGGCCTCAGCTCAACAATCACCAGGTGCCGGAGCTACACATGGCCTGGACTTTCTTTGCAGGGGAGGAGCCAGACACAGCAGTGACTCCAGCGCCTCCGTGCTCAGCGGATGGAGGGGAGTGTCTCAACTTTTCTTCTTCTTCTTTTTTT
>VZRO01007445.1:3380707-3476861 GCA_013397915.1 Daphoenositta chrysoptera | reverse complement strand
GGCGGGGGACACAGCCCGCCCCGGGCGGCCATTAGAGGGGCGCCCCCCCGCTCCCTCACGCGCGCTCCCGCGCCAGCCCTGCTCACCGTCGTAATAGTAGCAGACTTTCTTCTTGCCGCCGCCCTGACTGTACGCCATAGGGCTGCCGCGCCGGGGCCGTGGGCAGGGAGCGGGAAGCCGAGGAGAGCGCGGAGCCGGCTCGGAGGGTGGGAAGGAGGGGGCGGGAGAGCGGGAACTCGCGACGCCGGGACCGCCAGCAGCGGGAGCGGGCCGGACCCTCGGCAGCGGGAGGGGCAGCTAGCGGGACGCGCCCAATTCGCCGCCGACGGAGGGAGGGAAGGGAAAGAAGGAACCGGCGAGGACGCACGCGAGCGGACGTGGGCTCCCGCCTGCTTCTCTGTGCCAACTTTATTCGGTTGCAAACACAAGTCAGGGAAGAAGCCAGTGGGGATTCTTCATAAGCTATTTCTTGGAGAAGGTTCTTTTCTGGCTCACCCCTATGGCGCATAATGGTACGATCCACCGCGGGCGTCGGGGCTGTAAGCCCGCCCCCCAGCGGAGGGGTTTGGCGCATGCGCGGAGGGGGCGCCCCATCTCCCACAGGGGCTGCGGCGGGAGGGGGAATGAGGAGTCCCCGCGCTCGGGGCCGCAGCGGGCCCGGGCCCTGCCCGGCCCCAGCGCCGCGGCGAAGCCCCTCGGCCGCCCCCCGCACCGGCCGGGGCCGCGGGTGCCTCGTCCGTAACCGCGCCGAGCTCTCCGCCGCTCTGGGGCCCGAACCTCAGCCTCGACGGGGCGGCTGCAGACGCTCGACCGGCCGGGGCGCCGCGTCTTGTCCCCTCCCCACGTGAAAGAGCCTGCTCTTTTGCACAACAAAATCTGTTTCTGTTTCGTTTGTTTTGGTTTTGTGTTTTTGAGTAATCTTCCCTGTCAGTACTCTGCCCTATTGGCGAGTGTTGCACCTCAGTATCCCTGTCTAGAAGTTACTCAAAGCAAGCTTCACACTAACACATAGCAATTCTTCCAAAAACTCAAGGCATGCCACGCAAGAAGCTTTTAACATCTGAATCATTTCTCTTTGAGAACTATCAGCCGTTTTCTCTCCTTGACTCAGCTCAGGTACAAACGCAGGAAGGAGAAATACGATCGCATTCCCACTTAGCTTGCTTGTATTTGCATTTACACAGGGGTTCACACTTGTGAGGTCTGATAAGTCTGGGGGTGCACAGCAGTTACACCAAAGGTTACTATTTCTTCAGCTGACATGAAAGGCCTATATTAAGGGACTTTCACTAATCCAAGTGTTGATTTGCTGGAGTCTCTAAAAGTACCTAAAACCCCTGGTTACTGCCACATGTACCTCTCTGTTTGATAACAAGGCATTTATACAATCTGTGTGACACAAGGACACCAATACATGCCCAAACACAGATTATGACAGAATTATGGCATTTTCACTCCAACAGGTACCTCACAGGAGTCTGAGTCCTTGTAGATGATAAAAAAATCATTTTATATTGTTAGAGAGAGAGACAACTGTAAAATAAGTTTGTTAACCACATGTATGTACGCAACACCGTAAGGATAAACCTAGGGCATGCTAAGAAAAGTCCTGGACTACCCACACCACCCGCTTCACCTTGTAACAAAAGGATACTATATTGTCATGTAGCCAGGTGGTGTAGCATTTTTAAACAGCTTTTGTCATATTCCATTTGGAAATTTCTTGGAAATAACATACCAAATTGATTTCTACAGCTTATAATACAGCTGATTTGTGTTTCTTGGGGCAAAGTGCAGTAAAATATCTGAATGACATTAAAAGCTATAAGAGGCATGATATTATTCAGTTACCACTAAAGTCCTTTTTATCTCAGCCTGCTTAATGCTGTCACTGCTTGAACAGACTTAGATTGGACTCCAGAGGCTCCAGACGCTATTTTGTATTAGGCAATCACTGTATTATATGCTTCTTTGACCACTGAAATTCAATGTGTTTATGAAGCTACTCCACATTGTATAGTTGCCTGGCAAACATTTCTATCTGAACAGTACAATAGCATGTCAGCTGGCTCCATATCAGGAATACTTTTATTGCACCACAAAGGGAATTCAATAAAAGCAGTGATGTATTGTCAAGGTTCTTATAAGGGACCTCATCTGAAGAAAAGAGTTCATTATTTTAATTAGTTTCAAATGGGTACTCAACCTCATATAGGAATAACTTATTTTGTTTTAAATGGGCTAAATCAAGAGAAGCTATGTTGCATTCAGGGCAAAAATGACTATGCATGTTCTTCTAACATCTGAATTTAGGCAAGCACAGTTCTCCTTTAGAGAAGCTCCTCGAATATTAACACATACCCGAATTGAGCAAGCATCAACAAGCATACAAAGTTATGTAAAGGGATAATAATTCATTCACTGAATTCACAGTAACTCACTATTGCAGTAAGGACATTATTACTTTTAAAGGTCAGTAAAACTTAAATATTAAGTTTCACAGGTTGTGTACACAAGGGTGATTTCCTAGACCAATCCTGCTTCTAGAAATGCAGGTTCTGCAGATACATTCAAACCTGCTTGTTAAGGGAACAGCATAGCAGCCATGCTACAAAAAAGCTAAGGATATGGCAGAAACTCTGGAGCATCACTTCTGAAGGTAAACACATGAACATCTTCCTGTTGAGGCCCAGGCACATTGGAAAATGGGAAAGACTATATAACAAAGTATCAGTGGGAAAGTCTGCCGTTACTTTTACTATGTTGCAACATATAGACACTTTATCACATAATGATGGGGTTGTTTTAATACCTTCCTGTAATTGCTTGTTTCTGTTACTGGGTGAATTCTAGCTTGATTTTACCCTTTGCCTGCATAATTATATTAACATTAGCTTGTACTTTCACACAGAATTTATGTTGTGCCTTGGATAGTGGGTTATTTCAGGAAGGGACATAAAAGAAAGCAGCAATAAGGATCTTTTAAACAGAAGAGTAACTTACATCTTCAACATCTACAGCCAGCATTGCAGTAGAAGGTATTACTGTTTCTTACATATTTATCCTAAATCACTTCTACTGTGAAAACTCACTAAATGATTATGCAAATAGTGAACAACAAATTCTCTGTAGGTAAAAGTTTATCCCTTTATTTTTCTTATAAAAAAGCAATCTAGAATTCTCAGATCCAGAAGATCCTCCCCTTTACTCTTTACCTCCACCCCCAAAGGTATTTTTAAAATAGACAACATGAATGGAGGATCTAGAGCACCTATTTTTTTTCTACTAACTGCTGCTACACAAAAGCGGCATTACCTTACATACCACAGAAATAATGAGCAAACCACCTTCCTTCTGTCTCCTTGCATAACCTAAAAGCAGAAAGGTACAGCTAGAAATCTTGCCATCACCTAGCTCATTATTTATCCTAACTCTTCAACCCCCCATTCACACATGTAGGTGTAGCCAACTCAATTCTCTTTAGCAGAACTCAATAACCAATCAAGTTAACAGAAAAAAAAAAAAAATTAAAACCACACCCAAACGGAAAAATGAAATCCATAACAAAAAAAAGAACCCCCCCAAACAATCAAAAGAAAAATCAACTAAAAAGTCTTTAAGAAAGCAACATACCTTCTCCTTAAAAAGCAAAGGAAATTGTTCACCTAAGAATTGATGAGTGGCTGCATTAGCAAAGGTCAGAAACGACCTTTAAGACCTACCTCATTCCAGACCATACACTCAAAACAAAAAAAAAAAAAACCAAAAACAAACAAACCAAAAAACCACAACCCAGCAAAAAAACCTTGCCAAACTAACTTAACTTAGAGAAACATATAAAATATATTTACTAATTCAGCTCCTCATAGAAGAGTTACCCCTTATACCATTTAGTACAACTCAGCACACCACACCCAACTCCCTTACCCCTAACCATACTCCTTTCTCCTCCCATCCTCTTTTTATCTGTGAAAGTGAGCATTTTCAGGGGATACCTATTAGCAGCATTCACAGCTGCAAACTTGTTATCACACACAAATGTAAGGAGCAAATCACAGACAATGCCGTTGACTTGTCCTACTGTTAATGCTGCTGATAGACCTTACATAAGTTCTAGAAAGCATAAGAGCAAATAAGGTTTTGGAGTCACTTTCTTGAGAAGAAAACACAGGTTTCATCATGCAGATACCTTGCTAGTGAAATCACTTTATGCAAAATGTCAAAATCATTAAAGAACAAATAGATAAAGAGAACTAAATAGGAAATTAACTGAGGTTCAGATTTGCTCCCTTGCTTATTTGTGCAATAAGCACTGGCAATATTGCTACCTACTAACTGCTTTTGAATTTCAGGAGGGTAGACTGCTGAATATTCTTCCTTAATTGCTGCTGTAAAGTTCTAAGACTTAATAGTGGTTTTGTTTTAATGCTATACAATAGTCTGGGAGCTGGGGAAACTTGCCCTGATCCTGAATCCTCATGTTGATAGCAACACATGGCAATGACTTCGTTTTAAGGAGTAGTAGACCGGTATATTCTCTCACATGCTTATCATTTCTCTGTGCAGTGTCTTCATCTCTATGTCATGTGTGTAAGCATAATTCATCTGTATCATGTTGTGCCTGGGACAGATGTACCCACCCACTGAACCTCTTCTGCAATTGCCTGAAACTGGTTCCCTGTGCAGTTTTGTGCCTGGCAATTTGATTGCCAAGAAGTCTGTCTTCAGTGCACAGCACATAAGTGCAGATGCATTTTTTCTTGAAAGGAGCGTAATTCAATAGTTCTAATGCTTGTCTTTAAATAAATGGCTAGAAGCATCAGTATTCAAATATTTTCTTTTAGAATCTTACTTTTTAAAGAGTTGTTAGGAGTAGGAAGGTGGAGTAAAAGAAAGCTGTAATGGTAGGTATAGTACAATGAGAGAAAAGTAATTAGTTTTCCCTATTTGTATTGAAGGTTTTAACAGACCTGAAGAAAATGGTACAAATTCACCTTTAGAAGAACTTAGATGTCTGACACTTGCTTTTTCAGTTTAAATACCTTTTATTGGTGACTGCTACGGTGCCTGGTGTATAGAGACTTTCAGTGCTCATTGTTTGCAAAGACGGATCAGTTTAAATTACACTTGCTTTCAGTGACACAACTGAATGATATTCTCTGTATCTGGTAATGTCTGAAGAAAGAGACTTTTTTTTTTTGAGAAAATCTGACAGATATTTATGACATTCAAATGACATTCAAAAATATAGATTAAAAATGTAACCATCCACCACAATATATTTCCCAGAGCCACAGACCTCCATATCAAGCACAGTACTTTTAACTTACTCGTGTCTGCTTTACTTTGTTTTATCCTATCTACTTCTAAGCTAAATGCTAAAGTTGAGTGGAAGGCAAACTTGTAAAAAGTAGCAGACAGGCTTTTTAACCTATAAATGACATTTTAATAGCTCTGTATTAGTATGCTTGCAAATTGCTAGGGTTAAATATTTTTGTTTTTAGCAGCAGTATAATTTACAGAAATTGGTATGGACGGAGACAGGTAAGGGTTAGTTTTCAGTATGTAGTGGGAAACTTGTGCCGTGCTAGTGGAAAACAGTCTGACAATAGGAAGTCCCCTACTGAGGAGTAGGAAACAGTCTGCTGGTAGGAAGTCCCCACATGAGGAGCATACCAGGACATGGATGAGCATGGTGAAGAGCATCACAGTTCTCCAGCAAATTCTGAAGAATGAGTCTTGAACTGCTATAACCTATAAATCACTTCCTTGTGTCTTCTGTGTCTCAGGAGCTAAACAGGTCACAGCTGATAAGACATTCTAGTCCCTCCATGATTCATTCTTCCTCCACTCTTGATCTCTCAAGCAAGCAAAAACTGGTGAGCACTGACCATCTATGCAAACATCCCATCAGTGCTAGTTTTTGCATATCTGGTGTACCATGTGTAGTGTTATTAAACAATGATATGTCTGCATAAGGAAAATACAACAATTTATTTTAAATCCAATTTAAATGTAATTTATACTGTCGTGACACACTTTATAAACACTATTTCAATTTGACAGTGGTGGGTTAGCTTCAATATAAACTGATTCTAATATTTGGAGACTAATTAATATAAAGCAGCATCCACATAGTTATTTGTATCAATTAGAAAACAATTAAAGGTAAACAGGGGAAAATTTCTCTTAGAATTGGTAGCTATCAGTTTAAGTTTCCTATCTGACTGAGTCTTGGCAATAAAAAAATTGCCAATGAATAAAACCAGACAAAATAAATGGAGTTATGGAGTCTATAGACAGCTCACTGCTCAGAGGACAAGACTGCTCACCACTACTTTAGCCATAACAATAAAAGTTTTAATAACAGAAAGAGTGATCTGATGATGGATGCGTCTGAGGAGATGTGCAGTTATCAGCATGGAGATGAGGTCCTTGGCAATTCTATTTGACTTTATTTCCTCTGTACAGGAATTGCTAGCAGGTTGTGGATCAGCAATCTCATTATTGCAAAGTCATGAATGTTCCTCCTCTCCTCATCAGTTGTTAAGGTGAATATATCACGGGTGCAATGTACCATAACATTTCTTTGCAGCACAGCAAACCTGTGTGTCAAAGAACAGAAACAAAGATGAGCAAAGGTTTCTTGTTACTTCTCTTAAATTTAGTCAAAAAAAGGTCATTGTTTAGAAGTTTTTATCCGTCTATGATTTTTTTCCAGGAATACCACTCAAAAAAAAAAATAATAAATTAGTCAATATTACGTTGTAGAAACCACATAAATTTCCCATTTTAGGGCCTGTGCTTTACTGGTAGTTTGTAAGAATTTATCATATTTTATCCAGATGAAAATACTGCATTGTATATACTGTGCATATTTTGTCCTTTTATGTGCAATGCTGCCTTTGGTAAAGGAAGCAAATTCTTCTCTACACCTTTCTGCAATCATTTTTCCTGGAGCCATCAGTGTTGATATGCTGGCTGAACACTCACAACTCTGTTAATATTCCTGTTTCCTTGCCTCACCCCACTCGGTAAGCAGATTTCTTCAGGAATATTATATTCATGCAGGTGGTGTCTGGTAGAGCAAAGCATTTGAAGGGCAGGATGAAACATGTTTCTTGTCACTGGAGTGATTAAGGAGCAAGCTAAAAAAAATGAAGGAGAAACTCGCTGTTACATTTTTATTCCCCATTAAATTGCCCATGGCATTTTATTTGCCTTTTAATCAGTTTTAGCCCATGATATAGTCAATATCAGGATTAAATAACAGACACCTTGGAAAGCTATCTGACAGCTGGCACAGCCACAGTCTATCTTACTGGATCCTACAGCACTTTCCTATTTCCAGATTTGACTGTAAACCCCAAGAGCAGGCCACCTGGATCAAGAAAAGGGTCTACATAATGCACCATCCTCATCTCTTCTGTCCCTTCCGTGGTTTCTGTGCAGGTCCACGTGTCCCTTGACACATCCATCAGAAGGCCATTGTTGACAAAGATCAGACAGACAGGTGTGTGGGAAGTGGCTCAGTGCTTCACCAGCGAGAAGGCTGTTGGGACCTGTGTTCTCCAAAGAGGAGAGCAATATGGTGAGTCAGATCTGCTGAGTACTCACAGGGTGCTACAATAATAGTCACTGTCCATTAGGCTGACAGCTAAGAGAAAGGGTAAATGTAATGGCATAAGACTAATAGAAGGGTTGTCCTCTAAAATGATCAGGAGTGACAAGGAAGCAGTGTGCTTTAGCTGAGAGGTTGTGACTAGTTGTGCTTTACATATAGCCAGACTCATATCTCCAACCCCAAATGGGGTCTCTCCCTCTTGCATCACCGCAAATTCCAAAGTCTCCTGGTAGGCGGTTGTGTCTGTATTTTAGATTTTCCATGATACCTCCTGCCTGAGGAGAGGAGGCAAGTAAAAAAAATTCATTGAGCTGATGAGAGAGGCTGAGGGAGAAAGCTGGTTCAGGGCCTAAGAACAACTTCTTAAATTCTAAGCTTTAGGGAGAATCTATCAAGCATATTTTTTCTTCTTTTCTTTAAATGGTGGTTTACTTAAGCTTAACTGTCTACTCAAACAGCTGGTTTAGCACCTCAGCTAATTATACCAGCTGAGGATCTGGACAAGCTACATTCCAAATGATTCTAAAATGACTTAGTTTCACTGCAGTTTACTTAAATAGCCAAACCTATTTTGAGAGCACTGGGTAGTTATTTCTGCTACTGTATCTCTATGTCAAAAGTTTTAACCGTTCCAAATATAACTTGAGTTTCCCAAGAGACCTAGACTTTAATAGCAAAATAGAGTAGAAACCAAAGACTGTAGTTCTAACATGAAGAGCAAATAACAGAATTAGATATCATATCTTTTTTCAACTCAAGCATTTAATGCTCTGTCATGGACAAGATGAAAACGTGGGGTTACTCCGTCATAGATAAACTGATGGCCTCGTTCTCCACTGCTTTATTCTTCATGGAGTCCTGAATTAAAGCAAAATTTAAGACTGTTCATGAAGTGTCCCTTTGTTCAGATTTTTAGGTGTCAATGATTAAACATACTGAGATGTTAGTAAGCAATATTCACAATGTTGTGAACTGCATTTTTGAACCATAAAGTGGACACATGAAGCTGCATCTGCCTACCTTCTGTTCCAGGTGTGGGAAAGAAGTAGCAACTGATTTCTTTAACAAAAAGCTAAGGAGAGAAATGTTTTCAGACTTGGCACTTGAAGAGATAATAAATTTGCCAGTTGGGGGAATCCACCCAACGAAGTTGCTGCATTTTGGACAACTGACAGATTCTCTACACTGTCTTAAGTTCAAGGAGTTTCCAAAGATTGATAAAGACTTATGCCAAAACCTGGTATTTTTACAGAGAGGAGGAACACCTTGATTCACATTTCTTGGTGCTTTTTAAGAAGAAAAATATGGAATTCCATTGCATCTGAAGACAAGTCCAATATAATTTTAAGGTCTGGTGTGTTTTTAGCCTTTTTGAAGTCTGTTTCAGTGTTCAGTGTGCGTACAGGAACAACCCACTGTGCATCTGCCCTTGAGGACTCTTGAAGCAGTACAGACAACAAGCTGACAACAATCTTTCAGAAAAGAGGAACATTGGAATGGGTTGCTCAGGGAGGTGGTGGAGTCGCTATCCGTAGAAGTGTTTAAGAAATGACTGGACATGGCACTTAGTGCTATGGTTTAGTTGGCTGGGTGGGGTTTGGTCAAAGGTTGGGCTCAATGATCTTGGAGGTCTTTTCCAATCTGAATGATCATATGATTCTATGATTTCCAGGTAGCCCATTCCAATGCCTGACCACCGGTGAAGAAATTTTTTCTAATATCCAATGCAAACTTCCCCTAATGCCACTTAAAACCATTTAGTTATCTCTAGTTATGTCACTTGTTACCCGGGAGAATAGACCAACCCAGCCTTGCTACAACTTCCTTTCAGGGGGATTATCAATGCCCTGGTTTCCTTCTACTTAATACCGTAGCATCATGACAGAGAAAATGCTGACACATTTGGACTGTTTTCTCAGATTATTCCTGGGATGTGTTCAAATGTGAGGATTACAGGCCATAAAAACTTGCTTGTATCTATGATGTAGCACCAAGGGATGACACAAAACACTTCATTTAGGAGTAGGTAACAACATACAGAGCATTCTGAGAGAGGAACTCTATCAGTGTGTTTGCAAACACTTTCCTCAGCCCTGTTTTCTTCTATCGTGTGTGTTCTGTGGCCCCTTTTATTCAATGCCACCCCATCAAGGCAGAATTCCATCATCCGATCTCAATGCATCAATATCGTTTAGCATCCACACTGATACGATATGGTATGATATACGATGTTCTCACGTAGTTTGCCAAAAGTTAGGCATTTAGTCTGGAAACCATCATAAGGGAAATTTTAAGGGAGCTGTATTCATCATTAGGTTAACCACTGGAACTCTCCTGTCTAACACAGTTCCTTGATTTACATAATGTCCTTGGAGTAAGAAGGAAAAACTGTGAAGGAAGCTATTGCAAGAGAGTCTTTGAAGTACACTTCTAGCAGTCCTTTTCCTGTTAACAGATACGTAGAATAAAAACAGAGGACTTTTATTTGTGTTTCATACAAATCTTGAGGTTGCAAATTAACTGGATTCCTAGTTCTTCTCAGAGAGAGAGAAAGAAGAAGGAATAAAGGAAAGTAAGTAGCAAATACTCCCCCCCCAAAAAAAAAAAAAAAAACCTCAACAAAAAAACCACCAACCAACCAACCCCAACTTTTGTATTTTTTCTTCCGTCCATAACAATAGTTGCAAAATATTTGCCTCCACAGATCTGCTTGAGGGAACTTTTCCTTATGTGACAAGTAACTATGTTGGTAATCGAGAGCATTTGCTATTCATAATACAAAAAAAGCCTTTCATTAAAAAAAATATTTCCCCAGACCCAGTGCTGTCAGATGATAATGTATATGATGATAATGTATACATGATCTCATGAATATGTACCCCACCCTCCAAATTAATGTTGAGGTTCCTGAACCCAGTCCTGCTTCTGACCTTCACGTGTCCTCAGCTCAGCCTCAGCTTGCAAAAGCAGAATATCTTTGGTAAGTTAAAGTTTTTTCCAGCCTGGGGTTTGGAGAAATTTGATGGTATATTGCATTCATTCCTCTTCTGTCTCTGATAAGCAGTGATAGAAGGATGCTGACATTTAAAACATTATCAATGGGAAGCTAAGTTGATGCTTACTGAGAAGGATGAGGGAAATTGTTCCTTAGAACATTTTTAGTTAAGGTTCCAAAAGTGCAAGCAGATGCCACTACATCTGTTACATCCTCTTCCTGTGTTTGAGTGCATGTCTCCCACCACATTAGCTGGAGATTTCATTCTGAGGCAAACAGCAACAAACACAGACATTTCCCCTCACTTCCCAAGTCTTTATGACCTGGAAAACAAAGAAACAACATTTAAAAGATGCATTTACAGCTTACTTGGCAAAACTTAACTGTGCATGTGTTTACTATTAGTATTTATGCATATGATGCAGAAGAAACTTATTTTTATAAATTTTGAGTAAATAGCTAAACATGTGTGTGCTAAAAACAACCTAAGACTAGAATCTAAGGAAATATGTTTCTCCAATGTGAGAAGCATACAGGACAAAATGCATTACATGGTCTATATGGCCATTTTCACAAAGAAAATAGCAAAGAAAACAAGCTGTAAGTGACTAAGTAGGAAGAGGCTTATCTTCATGATACTGTTTGCAATTATGGAATAATTATAGATCATTCATAACAAGAAATGTCATTCATGTTTGTTATTCCTTTTTGTAGAAGTAATTCAGTAATTTACATATATGTATTTTTTTAGCATGTTGAATTAGTTTTCCTGGCTTTGAAATATTTCTATGTATCTATTGGTAGCGTTATTATCAACATCACATGCTTAGAACATGCAGCATTAGGGTCTAAGGGCTGTGAATCATAACATAAAATAATATTTAAGCCCTGTTCTGATTTTTGTTTGTCAGGGCAATAATTTTCAATGGCTTCACAGGTTATCTTTTTTTACTTCTCTGGCATTTATAACACAGTAAATTCCAATGGAATTAACTGTGTTGAAACTAATGGAATAAAATGTGCACAATGTTTACAGACAGTTATTTAAGGGTCAAATATCAGGGAATCTGTTATAAAAGTCCCCAAGAAGCTCTGTTAGGAATCAGTAGGACAGACACATGTTAAGGGAGAGCCTAAGGAAAGGAACACTTATTTCCTAGTTACACGGTGAACAATTTACCTGTTAAACTACCATGCAGATGGAGAAAGGCAGCTCCAGACATGCCTTAAAGGAAAGGTTCAGGAGAAACTACTGTCAGCACCAGCTTTTGGGAGCAGACTGTGGGTTCCAACCAGACAGAGAACCTATCTTGGAGATCCTTCTGAGCTTCTTTATTAGCTAGCTGTAGGTTGTTTCCATCAAACTCTGTTCCTGCAGATTGCCCCCATTTATCATGCAACCTGATATATACCAGAAAGTCACTGAAGAGGGTGGCTGTTTGAAATCCTGAGACATAAAGGTTTTCATTAGCAAGGAAGTTATACAGGTTCCAAAAATGCAAGCAGATCCATTGGTCAGAATTGAGTATGCTTATGGATGTTTTCCAATAGGTAGTTTGGATGTGGTTATCCAGTTTGGAAGGCTAAGGTAATTTTATGTTATGAACATGTGCTCTAGTTTTCCAGTTGACTTCAATGCTGCAGAGCTGTCCTGAGCTTGATTAAATTACTAGCAGAGACATAGAAAAATAATTTGTTTTGTTTAGGGCTTACTGTGTTAATGCACAATGCTTAGTATTAGTTCTTAATTCGGACAGATTCAAGCCTAAATAAAGGTCCCTTGTGGATAAAGTCTATCTCTGCAGGTTTTACTTCAGAAAAGTCATACTGAGAGTTTATTATGTTGCTTTCCCATCTATTACAAGGGACATTTTCAATTGGCTTGGAAACACAATTAAGCAAAAAATTTCATGCCAGTGGGGCACACAGTGATGTATTTTGTTTGGTTGGGGTTTTTTTTAAGCAATTAAAAGCAGAAAATACTAAAATTCTCCTTTCTTTTTCATTAGGAGGAAGGAACATTCTTTTCTTTTTTTTTTTTTTATTTTTTTTTAACTCTTTGTTGTCTTTAGTGTCACTTCTGACCTTAAAGTCAATGTCTTCCATAAGATTCTGCTAGTGATTTTTTTTCCCTTGACCATGCAACCACTTTTTTAGACTGTACTTTTTTTTAATTGACTTGCTAAGCTTTCCTACAAAAGATTTTTTTTTCTTTTCTTCTCCATTTCTTTTGAAATTTAGAGAAGGCAATTTGGACTGATTTCAGTTTGTTATAGATTTTGGAAATATTCCAGAGGCAAAGATAGGACTAAAACAAACTGGCAAAATTGATTATTTTAAAGTTTTGGCTTTTAGCTTAGACAATTTTGACAATAATGCTGAAAGGATGCTGAAAAATGCCACAGTCTGGTCACGAAACTGTAATATAATGTGTGGTGAATAAATAACACACCAAGTGACACTGTTAAAAGAGTTCTGGGGAAAATGACACCCTCAAAATGTTTTCAAATTATTATACCCCGATTTCTGGTCCCACTTACATAGAACTAAGTCTGCAGCAATCTCACTGACAACATCAAGACTGGATTCTTTATTCCCATAACCATTTTTTTCATGAAAGGTGAGCCTCATTCGAGTTATTTCAGTAAGAAATAGAGATTGCTCAAGCTTTTAGTGAAGAAAAGAAGCACAGGGATCATTATGTTTGCATTTCACCTAAACAGTGGGTGCATGGCATTGACTGCTGGGCATTTTCCCTTGCAGCAGCCAACAGCATTCCTTGGTCTGGGTGTCTGGGCTTCTTCCCTGTAAGAGCTATACAAAGGGGAATGGGGCCAAGGAAGTGGGCTGAGACATTCTGACATCCTCTGATACTGATAAATGTACTAGTATATAGGTTTACTAGTTCTTGAAAATATATGAAAGTACTTCATCAGCTCAGACTAAACACGTTTTGTCCATCACAAAAAGAAAAGGGCTGGTGGAGGAGAAGCTCAACACAACCTGGCAGTGTGCACTTGCAGGCCAGAAAGCCAACTGTGTCTGGGCTGCATCAAAAGGAATGTGGCCAGCAGGGCGAGGGAGGTGATTCTTCCCCTCTATTCTGCTCTCCTGAGACCCCACCTGGAGCAGTGCATCCAGCTCTGGAGCCCCCAGCATAAGGATATGGACCTGCTGGAGCAGGTGCAAAAGGCTGCAAAGATGATCAGAGGGCTGGAGCACATCTTCTATTAAGGCAGGCTGGGAGAGCTAGGGTTGTTCAGCCTGGGGAAGAGAAAACTCTGGGGAGACCTTATAGCAGCCTTCCGGTACCTGAAGGGAGCCTACAAGAGAGCAGGAGAGGGACTTTTTACAAGGGCATGTAGTGATAAGACAAGGGTGAAAGGCTTCAAGCTGAAGGACATTATGTTTAGAACTGACATTGCAAAGAAATTCTTTACTACGAGGATGGTTGGATGATGGGGCTTTGAACAACCTGGTCTAGTGGAAGGTGTTACTACCCATGCAGGGAGCTTGGAACTAGATGGTCTTTAAGGTCGCTTCCAACCCAAAATTTTCTGTGATTCTGTGACTTTGCAATTCAGGTACAATCCTTTATTCTGAGGAGGTAGCACTGATCATTACATTTTCTGCAACTTACATCATTGCAATTCTCTGCCAGTGTAATACCTTTCAGCTTCATGAGCTGATGTTGTGCAGCTGTAAAGCACGTGCAATGTCCTCCATCACCCAGCTGTTCACTGACACAGAAAGTGTCTACAGACAGTCCCATGTCAGTCCTGCTAGAAGGGAGACCAACTACCCTTCAAAGACAATGATGTTCAAAGACCGTCCTATTGAGTAGTATTTGGGATAATTACATAAAATGACCTTTTAACAGACTTTCTATGAAGGAAGGTGGGGTAATATTCCAGTTTACCTGCACGTTTCCCAAGAGAAGTTTCTTCTCCTTATCCGTGACTTTTCTGTGAATTTCTTTAAGCACCACCTTCCAATGACACAAAAATAAACCTCTAGGCCTCTTAAAAATTCTCTGTTCCTTAATGCATGAATGTGCTCAAATATATAGCTGGACATTTGTAAACCCAGGAAAACAGAAATAAACTGTTTTGCATTAATCCCAGGTGGAATGTTTTTTGTCATGAGAACGGAGTTTTGTCAAAGGCAAACCTTGAACCCACCAGATAAATTACTGAATATCCATAACCAGTTAATTCCACACCAGTACTATGTCATTACTTTGTAATAAACCTAATGTGATCATACTTTAATCCCTTTCTTAAGGTGCATGTAAGATACTCAGTCTGAGCTAGAGAGTTGCTTATTTATGTTTTGCAATAATAATAATAAATGCAGCTGCTTTTTTTTTGTGTTTGCCTCCTGAAAGCTTCTGTATCACTACACACTACACACTTTCCTTTATTCTCAGAAGATGAAGCAAGTATTTGATTTACACTGGCTGAGGCAGCAATCCTAAGCTCAACACTTTTCCCCATGTAGGATAAACCTGCCTTTATATTACTAAATAGCAAAAAACTCCAATAGCATAAAGTGCAGACAGCAAAAAATTGTGAAGGCAATAATTTCTGGCTTTGAGGAAGGCAGCAAGTGCTGTTTTCCTGCTTTGTCTCCTCATTGTTCACAAGCTCTGAGTTTGTTGTCTGTTGTCTTTCACAGGGCGTGAGCTTGGCAGAGTCCAAATGCCACACATCACTATTTTTGCCAGCAGGAAAACTCTTGGGTCTCTGGGTGGATCTCTAGAAAAATTGCTTTTTATTATATTTGGATTCAGCTGGCTCTGTGATGGAGTTCTGCTGCAATTGTTTGAACAGTTTGCGATGAAGATGGCATAAGGAATAAATGTTCACTGACTCCCTTGGGAATGAAAGGAATGCATCTGCCTGTTAAATGTCTCAGAGTTTAATTCAAAAGAGTGAAGTGATCCGCCCAACAGTATGCACCTTATCCTCAGAATTAAAAATACATAGTCCCTTAGGTTGTTTCAGGTTATGTATTTACTTATGATTGTTGTTCACTCTTGACTCTCCACCACCCAAATAAACTCCTGAAGTAGGTGCAGTATAATAGCTCGTTTTCTTTTCCTGGTAAGTGGTTTGGACAGCCTATGCATAGATTAGCTCTCCAACACCATTGGGATTCAGCTTGAGATGACTGAGTTCAGCTACACAGGGCTAAGGGAGCCTATTTGATTATTTCGGGTGACTTCAGCCTTCACATGACCATTTGATTATCTCAAGCAGCACCAATACTTTCCTATTTGATTTGTGGCTTGGCATTTTAATAGAGCAATAATGCAAATCCTTGACTCATCCTTAACTGGCACAACCTCTTTGATTTTAGTAAAATAATGGTAAAGTGAAAAATTGTCCAACACTTACACTACCTCGAAACTGCCTGTGTAGCTACAAATTGCATTTTCTCGGTCTAACAATATTCCAGTCTAATGGATTTGAAAGAAGTAAGGACTATTCTAGTGCTAAGCATGAAACTAATTTTTCAAGTTGTTGTTTTGGTTTTGATTGGTTTTTTTAATGAATGACTATTTGGTTGTTAAGTGTTACAGTTAAATCTCTTCAACTTCTTGCTGGAATGGGCACAATTAATAGGCTTGCCAGACATTTAGACCTAGAAAAAAATACAGTTCCATTTTCAAAATAAAACACTGTTACCAGTGGCAACCTCATTGGCTGTTTTAGCAGACATACTGGGTACTGAAGGAGCACTGGGACAAATCCACTCTCTTCAACATAGGAGAAAACTCTTCTTTGTCAGGACGCTTTAAAGGACGCTCAAGCTATACTTGCTTTGTGTAAAATTTCAGAGCCACAGCTTCTAACACAGGTTATTCTATAGTAAATTACTTTCAGAGCAAGCCAGAAATAATCAGAACAAAGCAAGATAATAGCTGCTGTCATCTGCTTTCATGTCTCAAATGGGAACTAAATTCACTAAAATGAACTGTAAAAAATAGCGGGGGTGGCTCTGTTCCTTTTCACCTGAGTCTGAATATCTGGCTTCATCCTTCAGCTGGCTTCAGGCAAATTAGCTCATTGAGGGCAGCAGCCATCTTGTCTTCAGACTGCTGAGAAAAACTTTAAATCTTTTTGGTTAGTGAAAATTGCAGAGGCCATTCACTGCCAAAATAATTCTGTAGGTACTAAAGGACTGGGAAATAGCTAAGAATTAATAAGAGGTAGGCATTGTCCAGTAGAGATCTTTTTCTCCCCAAAATGACTCTGACATCAATTCAGAAGAAGGAAATGTGGGATATCCTGAGTGCAGCCCTCTGGATTCACCCAGGTGTTAGCACAGAAGACAAAACACACTAGATGGAGATGCCTGTGTTCATCCGTGTATGTTCGTGCAAGCAATGGAAACATGGGAAACAGCCAGACTGTGAGCTGAGAGCCAGACTGAGACATCCAGAGGGATGGGACAGCAACACTAGGCTGGGGGTCCACAGCACCAGGAGGATCCTCTGAACTGGCCAGTAGCCAAACACTTGAACAGGAGGCCTTAGGTGTCAAGTACTGAGCATCACCTGAAGCCAAGGAGAAGCCAGGCACTGCAGCTACAGCAGGGATCATAGGGACAGGAGCTGGAACAGCACAGCAATGAACCCTGAGAAGTCAGTGTCACCATAGCCATCACATATCTGCCCAGCTCCATCTGTCATGGATTTGGACTTTGCTGCCAGCATAGATTGCAGTGGGCAGTTGTGCTGGGGCTCAAGAGACAAATGGCTCCTGGAGACCTGCAACTGCTGGAGCTGCTGGAGCTGCTTCTCCCTCAACACCCACCACAGGCAGAGTAATCCTGAGTAGCCCCTGGTGTACACAGGTCTTCAGCTTCTCATGCTACATACATCCAGGCAGAATTGCTTGACCATTACTGTCATTGTGCTCCTTCCAACTTGGTTTGACTTGTGAGCCAAAATCTAGGCACACTTCCTGTAGAACATCATTCCATATATACTTTTTTCCTTTGTTCTTTGCCACTGGAAAGAATGATAAGTTTCTCTTCAACAGAATTTTGCATTAGTGTTGCACTCTACTTGCAATTGTCTGTATTTATTGTTTGTGCTTAATCTTTCCTCTGCTGTATATTAGAAACACATGCTTGAGAGGTCATCATTTACTCAAGACAATGACAAAATATTTTATTATGTTTTATTTTAGAATTATGGTGAGGAAATGGTGCCTCAGTCCACAGGGTTTAGAAGCTCATAAACCAAGGATTATTTAGAGCAGTAGTTGACATGGGAAATTATTTATCTCTGAAGACTCCAGAATGGATGAGGGATTGTTTTTATCAGTTTATAGTAGGACGGTATCAATCAATAGGAAAAACTCACTTCACTGATGAGCAATTACTTAGCAGGTCTTTTACTAAAAGACAAAAAGTTACAGGGTGAGTGAGAAAAAATAACAGGAAATTTCTTCTCAGGAAAAAGCTTATTCATATTATAAACATTTCAAGCAAAATAAAGCACAGGTAGGATGCTGATCCAGACTCACCTATCATGGGAATAGCTACCCTTGTCCAAGTTAGTTGACCATCAAGTACTGAACCACATAATAACCAGATCCAAAATCTTTTCTAAGTATTCTGTACATGCTCCAACCACAGGTTGTTCAGGATTTGTACAAAAGAAGGATGTTCGCACAAAGGGTTTGCTAGTGCTACATAATCCTGTGCTTCCAGACATTGCTCAATCTGCAAACTTGATTTTGAATAAATTATTTTGCAGTATCAGTCACATCCAATCAAGAATAAATCACCGGTTCCATATTTAATTTTCCTGTCATAGTTTATCTTGGATTATAGATATCCAAAGGCTGAGATATAGTCACATTTCCACCTCAACAGAAGCAAAGACCACTTCACTGCATTTGATACAGGGGAGAAAAATCCTCTTGCTTTTCTGGAAATTTCACTTATAGTGTAAAAAGAGACTCACAGCACTTCTCACCACATGCCTCTACTACAGCGGAAAATTTCTGAAACCAGGAGATTATTTTAAAACAAATAAAAGAAGTAGTTGCTACACAGTGGATAGAAATAAAAAAAAAAAGAAAGGTTGCCAAAATGTGACAAGGAAATGGAAGCAAGAGAAATTCCAATTAGGAAAATATTTTTCATGAAGAGCATGGTTAAATACAGGAACACATTGCCCAGAGATGTTGTCTCTGTCCTTGGACATTTCCAAGGCTGAGGTGGATGAGGGCCAGAGCAACCTGGTCTAACACTGAAGTTAAAATGCACAGGAAGTTGCACTAGGTGACCTCTAGAAATCCGACCAAACTGCAGTAGTTGATAATAGTTCTGGATTTTGTTGCTGAAGGCAGTTGAGGAATACAGACCATATCAGCAAATTCAAACAGAGATTAGACAAATCCATTGACAATGTGTCCATAAACAGATAGTAAAGAGAGAAGATGTGGTCTCCAACATCCCCTATGATCATGGATGCTAGGGATGAACGAAACAAGCAGTGGATAATGCTGTGCTCATGATGTCTCTCTAAGTAGTATCTCCTGTTGATGTAGCCAAGGGGAAAATACTTGGCAAATGAACAAATGGTCTGATCCACAGGACATAGCATTTTATCATTAATTCTTCTTACTTAATTTATTGGTCGGATACAGCACTACTGCTTTGGTGTCTTTGTTACATGTCCTGGATCCAGGATTTGAGTTACAAATGATGTTCAATGCAGAAGATGTGAGCATGGAGATACAGACCTTGGCATTCTGAAATTTACTGGGGGACAATTTAGCTCTGTATTTTGGGATTAAGCTAATTCCTAATTTGCTAAGAGAATAGTTTTTGATCTCACTTAAGAAAGAATCTGGACTATACCTCAGAAAGGAGGATCAAACCCAGTATGTTTTAAGCTTTAAAAATTTTACATTTACTAAGAGAAGCCTGTAATCAAATGTTTGTATTTAAACTGGTAGTGGTAGTCAAGCTGACTTAACTATTCAGCAGGCCTGAAATGCTCTCCCTAAGTAGCACTCTTTCTTGAGTTGGGATCTAAAGCCTTCACTCTGTAAAAGAGTTTGGTCATACCCAGGTTTCTTCTGCCCCGCTGGAGACGCTGTGGTTATCCAAGCTATGAATGCCTCCTGGAACTCCTGCTAGGCTAGCATGCAATCTCAGTCTCTCTGGAGTAGTCCCATCTGTCTATAGCATAATGATTCACACATTACTCCTTAGTAAAGGGTAGAGAAAGTCAACACTCTGGGAGCCTTCAATCCCCTTTGGTCATCCACTATGCCAGAACCTTGACAACAGCTTTCGTTATTGTGCTGTAGTTTTAATGGATTATCCTTTTTATTGTTGGCTGCATTTGCAGTTCACAGAAATAAACCAAAAAATATTCACTATATTAAAAAATTCTCCAATCTTCATTAATGTTGATCTCTTTAGTGTTATTTATTGAATGACAAAATTACCATTAGCAGATGGTAACTGAAGTATATAAAATGCAAATGCCTACAATCAAGCAAGCATATTTTACTGACAAAATTTAATATAAGTGCACATCATAATTGGTCTTTTTTTTTTTTTTTGTACAGAGAATAGAAGGTAATGGGGATGCATCTCTTAGATTAATTAATCTATTTATTCAACTAAAAAAGCTGATGCCACTAGTTAGGTTAACAACATGGAAAGATAGGTGATATCGGATCATATGGACTGCAGTTAAAATGAACTTTGTTGCTCTATAATAGAACTCTTTCCTTGTGATTCTAAATTTTAATGGCACAACACCCAAAGCTTAAGGCATATTAGAGAATAAGGTTGTAAATTGTTTCTCAGTCTTATTCAGAAGCCTTGATAATCCTATTTTATAGATGAGACTCAGAGCACTGGGATACAGACTCTAAATACCTGAATAATATGGAAAATGTTCTTTTTCTGGTCGCGAGGATCCTCCACATTCCCCATGCAGTTTGTTTGAACTTGTACACCAAATTCCCATTTATTTCAGTAGGACTTAGACAAGTATCAAATATTCAGAACTTTAGCCTTTGCAGACTATAATATAAAGTTAATGGGAATCATACAGAGTATCCCCATTGTCTCATTTCCTGATTCAGCAGGTTTAGTTCTTCCTTTATGCATCTAATTCAGCAGAAGCCATCTGAAAAGTCCTGAAAACATCAGGATAACTGCACAGTGGGGACCCCCCCTTGCACACATTCTTTCTTAATGTACTTGTGAATGGAAATGCTCTCTCATTACAGAGACAAATGAAAAGTACCTTCTTTGGTGGGAGTAGCAGTAGCAAAACCAATTGCATTTGCTGCATTCTTCGTTTCCTTTCCAATTAGTGTATGATACCACAGCCTTTGCAAACTACAAAGCCAGCTGACACAGGGCATGGAATTATTCCTTCTGGCATGAATAGAAGTTTGTGTTGCAGCCTGGATGTTACAAGCTTGCATTCGCTTATTTGCACATTGTTTGTGACAAATGGGAAGCCAGCAGTAGTGAGGAGATGGGGTATAAATGTAATAATAGAGTAACTGAACTGTTTGCAATGTCTGTATGTTGCATGTTCATGGAAATGAAGGTGTAGGTGAGGAGGGAAAGGGTTTAGTCAGCCAAGAGGACAGTAAGTAGAATCAAAACAAATGTTCTCTAGAAAAAAAATAGTGTTGGTATGTATGGTTTATTTCCACAGTTTTAAGGTCAGAGAGTTTTAATATCAGACATGGATCCCTTTACTTGAGGGATTTAATTTGCATTTAAAAATAAAAAATCCTTCTGCAATTGCACTGCTTTCAAAGTATAAACTATGGCTTCATGTGGCTGTGAGTAGAGACATGCCTGGCTGCTGACCATTTGCCTCCAGCTCTCCTTGTGTAGATTGAAACATTTGGAGTTCTCAAGTCATAGCCCAGAGGCCACAGCATATACAAAAGACAGACAACATTGATTTTTTTTTCTCAGTAAATGTATATGGGCAGGAAAGGACTATCAGCTGTGGAGCAGTATAATGTCTGCTTTCCCCTCAAAGTCATGTATTTGCAACTTGAGCTGCTGGAGAAGCAGGGAAGAGGTTTTTGTTCTAGTTGATTATAAAAAAGGGGTACCCTTTGAGTTAAAAAGTAGGCTGAGGCTTGGTTCTGATGGAGAGTCATATTAACATTAAGGTAATTCTTGAGAGAGAAAAGAATTATAAGTATTTACTTAAAGTTCTACAGATGTTGTTGTATAGCATAGAAGAACAGCTTTGTTTGTACCAGCTGAACAATAATCAACTAAATTTGACATAATAAGGTCAGTTAAGTCCCTTCTGTCCATTTAGCTGCAACTTATTTCACTTTCGAACAGTTTCTACTCATGTTGTTTTTTTAAATTGAGCAAAAACCCCTCTTCTCTCAGCAGATTCTACAGCTGTACCATACTTACAGGTAGGTAGGTAGGTTCCAGGAGACTGTCTGGTTTCACTATCTCTGTTTTTCTTGAAGTTTCTGTTGAATAAATACACATAACTTACAAAGATTTGCTATTAGATCTCTGGCAACTGGGCTCCTGAATGACTGAGCATTCACTCCAGCTGCTTAGGAGGAATAAGGGGCAGTGCCCAACTCCAAAGTTTCAGGATTGAGCAACCAGTGCAGGGCAAGGCTGTATGTGCACAGTCTATTGCAAAACTGTGAGGGCCTGCAAAATACAAAATCTAACTGCTGTGCCAAGAAAAATAGCATGAAACTGTAGCTTTTTAGGGCTTTGCTAGAGTGACATTTCTGTGGCCAATCGTGGGTATCAGTTTGCTCTCTATCTACTGTACAACATTAAGAGGAAAACCAAGTGATAGGTACTGTGTCAGGTAAAGCTTTGTGAGTTCATTCATGTCCTGGAAGAAGTGAAATTAAAACCAGATTCTAACAGCTGATCATACCATGCTGAACTGTACCATGGAATCCTAAGCGTGGGACCAGGTCCCTGAAGAACCTTTAAAATGGTATTTCTGAAGTGGCTGTCATTCATCTAGGGTACTATAATAATGCACAGGTCAGTCATGATCATAGTGAGCAAACATTCAGCCAGTATCTCCCCCTCTGCTCCCCTCTTCTCTGCCAAGTGATTGCAGAGACCCAGCCTACATTGATTTTAAGAAAAAAAAAAAAAACCAACTATTAATTAAAAAAAAAAAAAAGAAGTCAAGAAACAACAACGATTTCAATGTTAGCAAAATCAAGTACTCATCCCTCAGAGGGTTGGACTTCTTAAATATCTTTCTAATTGCCACAAATTGAAGAAGAAATCAAACAGTAAATAATGTGAAAATATGGAGAGTGGAGCCTATACGAGTGGCACAGTCAACATTGTCTTTACTCAATGTGAGGAGGTGGAAATAGTCACAGACTGCTACTGTTTAGTCAACAGGGATGTTCTTTTAATTAGGATAAATTTCTTAGCCAGATCAAAATTTTATGTAATAATAATAATTATACCATCTCAGTGTGACTGAATGTGGACAGGCAGAGAAAGCTCTAATGCCACTGAAACTATTGCAGAGGGTATCTCAGTCAAATCCTAAGAGTCACAGGCATCTTTTCCTGTTTAGGATAATTTTATAGCTGTGTGACAAGCCAAGGTGAAAGGACACTGGGGATACTAGAGGCACTGAGAAGGGAACGCAGTCAAGTCCCATTCCTGATGATGATGTTCTCACTCATGCTCACCTCCTTAGAGATAACTGTTTGGTACTGGGTATTCACTCCTTCCCATCAGCCCTGCCTGTTTGGGTACCATCACACTGTTAATGATGCTGCAGTATGAATTCAGCCAGGTGACTGACATTTGTCATATATGACTCATTCTTCTCCACCCCAAAACAGTGACGTGCTGTTTGATGTATATTGCTATTTTGATTGGATTTGGGTTTCTTTATTTATACTGAAAAATTTCTATATCAGAGAAGTAAGGCTGAAGAAATGCAAAATTTAAGGTTAGGGGTCTTCATGTCTTGGAAGGGTTCTTCCATAGTTTTTGGACACCATGGCCTAGACCTCCATGACGGAGTGTGGGTGACTTGTCCTTCTTGTGTCCCCTCTTTTTGACACTGGGCATTTTCTAGCCCATCATCTGTTCTGAATGTGCTGCCTTGGCTGACAGTGGGCAGTGGGGCTGCTGGAGAGGTGCTCTGCTAACAGCTCCTTGCAATGACCCATCTAGCAGGTCTCATTTAAGTTGTGATGAAATGTGAGAGACGGGGCTGAGCCAAAACACAGGCTTTTTGTAATACTGTGGAGTGTGGGTATCAGTTATTTTATGGTACAAGAATTGGAGCTTGAATGAAATCCTACTTAAATCCCCAAAGTCACTCGAATCAATATTCTTATCTTTTCTGGCCTATGTTTCTTAATTTGAGAACAGTCTCACTTCTACATGAAATTGCTTTGCAAACTATATATCAGCAGTAAGTGAGGGAATATGCTGATGAAAATCTCTAAGATTTTGTAGGCTAAGATATAAGGATTCTTCTAGTCAAAATGAGAAATCTATATCTTCTATTGCAACACTAGCTTCCCATTGTATTCCTTGAGGGGGAGCTCCAGTTAATGAAAACGACTCAAGGTGAAATCCACTGAAAAAAACCCTAACCCTACAAAGTAATGGAATATTTTCTAAAGATGCTAATAAGCCAATTGAAGGAATGCATGTCTCCCTTATTTGTAACAGGCTTAATTTTCTAGCTGATACACTGCTTTTCCAGCTATCCCCCTTCAATTACTACACAGTAAAGATTTGTAACCAAGATTTCTGTGCCATCTTCACGGGAACACAGGATTCTTCTGTGTTCACGGCTCATTCTCCTTGCATGCACAGAATTTCTCAGCCTCTCCCAGCCCAGAGTGGATGTACAACTTTTCAGTGGGTTCCCAGCTACTCTCTGGGGAATAAAAGTTTCCAATAAGTTAAATGTGAAAAAAAAAAAAACAAAAAACAAAAGAACGACATGCTAAGAGAAATGAATAAAATCTTTTATATTTTAAGATGTGTTCTTCATCCCAACCTTTGAGAAAAAGGTACAAAAGCGCTACAAATTCTGTATGGAGTACTAACCCCAGTCATTTTGAAAGCAGAATTAACTGCATTTTGAACTGCAGGTTCAGAGGTTCTCACAGTAAGGTAGAATCTTCCAGCTGTAATTTTTCCTCCTGAAACATAGAATATTTCTCTTTTACTGAAACAGATCATCCCCTTCCCCCTCCCTCCCTTCCCCTCCCCTCCCCCCGACCTCATTGGGTTTTTTTTTTTTTGGTTTGGTTTGGTTTTCTACTTAGAGGTTCATTTTAACATGGAATTATAATTGCACTCTATGAGTGAACAGCTACATGATAAAAACCTTACTGCTTTTGAAATGCAAATAGATTACCCTCACAAGTGTGCCTGGGCATCAATTTTGCCTATTATCCTTAGCAACAGGCTAAGTTACTAAACACTGAGACCTCAAGGATTCCTGTTCTTGTTACCCTCTATTTCAAAATATATTAAAAAAAATCCTGGTATTTGGATAAGAAAGCCTGAACCAACATACTACTGACTTGCCTCTACATCCTCTGCAATACAACAAAACCAGCAAGTATTTAAATAATTGTATGGCCTTTGTTAGTCACATGGTTTCTGTAATGCTGTTTTAGGCAGGCCTAAGGCATTAAGGAGCTTCAGTACAATTGGAAAGAAAGGGATCTTTATTTCTGTAACATATAACTATTTCTACAGGAATAAAAGCAAGAAGATTAACTTACCTTATGACAATCTGAATATGCTGTATTCGATCCTTTTTCACTTGCTTTCCACACACAAACGTAAGGGAGTTGTGCAGTGATAAGGCAGCCATTAGTCTAAGGATGAACTTTACCACCATTCTTCTGTTGTGCAGCACTTGGACAACACAGGCACAGGGAAGCTTTCTCTCAAAGGGTAGAGGAGGGTTGTAGGGCTGGAACCGGCCAGGCTTACAGGGCCACTCAGTATTGTAAATCTTGCCTCTTAGGCAAATGTGTGCAAAATGAGGAGCAAAATAAAAGGAAAAAGCACACTGGTCCATTCACAAATCAAATGTTGCTCACCACATATAGCTGAGGTGGTAGTTTCCAGCTCCTACTGGATTAACAGAGTTCATGTCAGAGCAAGTTGCCCCCTGCTACAGCAAGAATTTCATCTCTGGGCACTGCTGCAGTTCACTCCCTCCTGCCAAACACTGCTCAGCAGGAGCAGAAGCTACTGCCCGAGGAAGAGCTTATCATCTGCTGCTGCAGAGGTGGCCGTGGTCATTACTGAGGTCCTGAAAGTGCTTTGAATACAGCTATCTCCTTTCAGAAAGCGACTCCTGGTGACAGTCAATGCTGTCAGCTGTACATGTGCAGCTAAGGCTCTGCATACGCTCTGAGTGTGGTGGATATTGGCAGTGTTAACAAGAAGAGGGGCAGCACAACATTAATTGAAATTAAGACCTTGGAGACAGATTTCTGTAGATTTTATAGGTCCAGCCTGTTCTGTAACTGTCTCAGCTTGGTGTTTTGTGTTGAGTAATAAACAGAATAATGTTTCTAGGCCTTTTTTGTGACTCAGGAAAGTGTTGATGCTCATGATCTGGTACAAATGTGAATATGCCTTGTGCTGAACAAAGGTAGCCTTATTGCTGCTTATCCCTGTTTTTCAGCACAGGATGGCTCCCCCAAGGGATTCT
Organism: Daphoenositta chrysoptera; assembly: GCA_013397915.1. NCBI lineage: Eukaryota > Metazoa > Chordata > Aves > Passeriformes > Daphoenositta > Daphoenositta chrysoptera. The sequence goes on along the minus strand of VZRO01007445.1, from coordinate 3,450,503 downwards.
TGGTTTTCCATCCCCAAAGCATCTCCTTTCATTAGCTCTGCCATCTGTTTTATATTAAGCTACTCTTAATTATGACGGTGCTTCTGGTGTTACCTCTGGTCATGGCCAACAGACACTCTCATTCTTGGAGTGTGGGAGAAGACTGAGAACTCTCTACTTCATCTGTTAGGGAATGTAAAGCAGCCAAGTTTCAACTAGCAGTAGTGAAGGAGGAATACATTTGGCTTAGATCTGAAAAAAAAAAAAAAAAGGCTGAGTGTTCTTATTTGTATATGCAACATACATGTTATCTTAAGCATATTGTAGCTTTTCTGTATGTTTCATACCCTGGTATTATACATATACATACGTATACCAATATATACCAATAGATACCAATATATACCAACTATACCAATATATACCAATATATACCAATAAAGAAGGTGTCTGGACACCACTTGTTGCCACAAATCACTTCCTTGCCATAAGGAGTTCTAGCAGCATGGACCATGGTGAGGCAGTGCTCTAGATTAAGTCCTGCCCCTGATTAGACTACTGATAGATTAATACAATTAGACAGATAGAGTAGCCATGGTGCTAAACAAGTTTCTTTCCTTGTAACAAAGTCTTGATACACCTATTATTGTATCAATACCCTTGTTTAAATGAGGTATTCTAGATCCCCAGTCTTGTTCTTTAGACTTCTAGAATCTAAATAAAATTAAATATATAATGCTTTATTATTTACTTAAACTGTATTTAAAAGTTACTTAGTCTGTATTGGCTGCTTTTCACCTTTTTCTGATATGACTTTTTCTGTTTTCTGCCCTTTACGTCCCACAAGGATAGGGTGTTGCTTGTAGAGAATATATTCTGCTGAACCTGGTGCTCTTCTACATTCATCAGTATTTCCTGGCATCAGTTATTTCCCTGACAAACAACTCAGAAATGATGAATTGCATACCCAGCTTCCTCTGTAACTAACATTTTAAGTAGGCTCACGATCCATCTCTTGAAGACTTCATTATGAGTAACCTTAAATTTTTTGTTTTCTTGATCCATGAGCCAATGAGACTTTTCATTTGACTGCTGGGCTGCAAAAAATGGCAAGTATGTCTTCTGTAGCCTCAAAATCCTGAATGTCTTTTGTGCAGAATATTGGAAAATTAACATGAGCCCCATTGGAAGTATTCAGCTTTAATGAAAGATCTTGATAACCATGCCCTTTGGAGCAGTTATACTGGGCCTGCTCAGGATGTTTCTTTCTACAGCTGTATCAGAATGAAAAAGTTTACTTACTCTCCATAAGTGAAAACATGAAATGGTTCTGTGATGACAGCACTACATACAGTTCTTGCAATGCAAAGCAAAATCTAGTCTGGTCCTGGTGGTCTGCTATGAAGGCTGGAGGATAGAAGAGCATGTTAATGCTAAGTGCTCACACTAGTCGATCTGGCTGCAGCATTCAGAAATCTGCGAGATTTTATCCTGTAGGACATGTGGACCATGGACAAGATTTTGACTTCATTTCTTTGGTTCTGTATAATTACACCTTTATAACCCCACCTGTGAGACCTTAAGCACCTTCAGTCCCAAAATGCTAGATGTACCCAGGATCTGGCCCTGCCTCGTTGTATTTCACTGACTTTGGTGGAAAAGGTCCCTGTGAACAGTTCCCACTGCACAGTTAGTAAAAATCTCTGGACCATGAATTCCTGTATGTATGTATAATCCAATAATAGTAAAAATTGATAAACAATAAACCTAGAAATTGGGAATCTAGGACCATTTGCAAACAAACATAAATCAAACAGAAACAAAAGGCAGTGAACACAGCTGAATTGTTCCTTACCTCTGCAGATGTATGGTTCATTATGTATACTGTCCAAATATACTTTAAATGTGCAAATATGAAAAATACAGATATTTCTTTTCTTTATTTTGAGTATAAATTTATATTTTTTCTGTGGATGAGTAATTTGTTCATGAAAGTATGCACTAGTCACATTGCAGAAAACTACTAAAAGATATTTGAGCTGTTTTTCCTTGTCTTATAGCTACTGCCAGTCTTCAGATTTAGCTATTAGCTAAAGATCAAATAAGATCACAGAATCACATAATCGTTTAGGTTGGAAAACACCTCTGAGGTAATCGACCTATGACTGAACACCACCATGTCAACCAGACTATGGCACCAAGTGTCACGTTCAGTCTTAAACACCTCCAGGGACAGTGACTCCACCACTTCCCTGACAGCCCGTTCCAGTGCCCAATCACCCTTTCTGTGAAGAAAGTCTTCCTAATGTCCAGCCTAAACCTTTCCTGATGTAGCTTGAGGCAATGTCCTCTTGTCCTGTCACTTGTTACCTGGGAGAAGATACCCACCTCCAACTGGCTACAACTTCCTTCCAGATAGTTTTAGGGAGTAATAAAGTCACCCCAAGCTTCCTTTTCTCCAGGCTAAACAACTCCAGCTTCCTCAGCTGCTCCTCATATGACTTGTGCTCCAGCCCTTCACCAGCTCCACTGCCCTTATCTGGAAACAATTCAGCACCTCAATGTCCTTCTTGTCATGATGAGCCCAGAACTGAACACAGGATTCAAGGTGTGACCTCACCAGTGTTGAGTAGAGGGGGAAAATCACTTCCCTAGTCCTGCTGACTGCATTGTTCTTGACACTGGCCTGGATGCCATTGACCTTCTTGGCCATCTGGGCACACAGCTGGCTCATGTTCAGCCAGCTGCTGACCGACATTCCCAGGTCCTTTTCCTCTGGGCAGCTTTCCAGCCTCTCTTCCCCCAGCCTGTAGAATTGCCTGGGGTTGTGTAGGACCCAGCAACTGGTCTTGTTGAACCTCATGCTGTTGGTCACAGCCCATCAATCCAGCCTGTCCACGTCTCTCTGCACAGCCTTCCTACCATCCAGCATTCCAACCCAATTTGGTGTCATCTGCAAATTTGCTAATGGTAGACTGAATCCCCTCATCCAGATCATCAAAAAAGATTTTGAAGAGGACTGGGCTGATCCCTGGGAGACACAACTTGTGACTGGATACCTACTGGATACAGTACCATTCACCATCCACATCAGTGATGGATCATTATCTCTTTCCTAGCCCTTTTGTAAAGTATAAATTAATTCTCCTGTGTATTTCTTTTTGTGGTGGCACTATCTGACCTAATGTGACATTTTGGCATTCCAACCATATGTCTGTTTGACCTTATGAACTTTTCAGTTTATGATATTTCACCAGCTGGCTCCAATTCATTTACACAAACTTTAGCTTTCTTACTGCTTTATCAATCAGTTTCTTGAAGAAAAGAAAATCTGTAGATTCACATAGGAATGGATGCAAACTCTCTTGTAGACACACACATACACACAATTTAATTGAAGAGGCAAGGCATAGTTCACTGTGAATTCATTCAGCACACTCTCAATGCTTCTTTGAGTAGCTCAAGATTTTGATAGAGGCAACAGTTTGAATTTCAGGGACTGCACATCTAAGTTGTTTTGTACATAATTACCTAATGCAGCAAGGTTGCAGAACAGGTGCCTTCTCATGTGGCATCTGCTGCCTTATCAGGCTGAAGCTCAGCTACTGAAGCTGGAAGACATTTTGCAGTTTGGTAAAAGTCCAGCAACTCTAAATGTCAAGGGAAAAAAAACCAAAAAACAACAACATATTTTTGAAATTGTTTTTCTGTAACACTAACAGACTTTTGTAGCCACCAACTTCTCTGATACATGTCTAATTAATTTGCTCTTTACTGCTGTACATTGTCAGGCTCCGATGTTAATGAATTTACCTGATATAACCTCTACACAGCACAGAAACTTGATTCCCACTTTGTTGAGAAGAAACTGAGACATAAGTGACCTGCCAAAGGTCATACAGGGAGAGTGAGGCAGAGCCAGAAATTCAACCCATAGTGCCTGAATTTTCAGAGAGAGCTTTAATAGTAGGATGAGCTTTTCCTTTTTTCTGATCATGTATGTTTTTTTAAAGTCAATAATTTCTAGCTGGAATGCCTAAGGTTTGAAACATAAATCTGTATTTGTGAATTCTTTCATAAATATTTGCTTTTCAGCTACTTCTTCAGCTGCTGACTTGTTGCTTCTTTTGAGATTTTTGTTGAAGTTTTCTCTACATTGTAAAATATATCCGTGAAAGTGGCAATACCACTTGTAAAAATAATCTTCCTATGTTTTACTTCGCAATTTATAAACTGGCATGAATATCAGTCTCTTGGAACAGTTTGTTTTTTAACCTTAAATAGGCAAACCCATATGGATATTCATAGAAGTATTATTGTTGTCAAAATCTTATAGTATATAAATACCAGAAAAAATTCTTCCATTTTTCTTACAACTCATTACTCTTTACAACCATTGTGAAATTTTGTTACACAGTCTGTGATGTTTTAATTATGCTATCTGTATCTTTTTGATCTACTGAAGATTAATGGAAGCCAACTGCCTTATTACCTTTCTAAGTCAGACATGCTTCATTCAGGAAGGTTTACTACCTTTAAATCAAGACATTTTCCTTTTTTTAAAGTGTTCCCCTCTGATCTCTAAAAAATGTTATCTAATGCTTTACTGAAGAAGAAGTTAGGCTAATCATTTTATAATCTCTGTAATACTCACAGTATTTTGTCTTAATTATGACATTAAACTGATCCATTCTCAGTTATTGGAAGTCTCTGTTGAATGTTGATTCAGTGATCTCTTTTTAAAAACTAACACTAAAATTTTCACCAGTTAGTTGCTACTATTACCTTTAGAAAACTTGGCTGTGACAGAACATGCCCGTATTCCTGGCTCATTTTACTGTAATAGAATGTTTGGGGTTCTAAAGTATTCTTCTGTATGAACAGGAGACCCTATCACATGAATCACCTGAAAAGCAAAGGATTTGAGAGAGGTATGAAGACTAGATCAGCCTCTCTTCTCCTGTCCTGCTTTATCTTGCACTTATTGTAATTTATGGTAGAGCAATTCATCCTGCTGTTGGCTATTTGGTGCTGTTCACAGCAGCTTGCAGTCGACAGGGCTGTCAAACAAACCACTTTGTTTGCTCTGTGGGGTAAGTTCTAAGGCTTCTTCATGAAATAGGTTATCTTGTTCTCCTAGAGAACAAGCACTTTTTTTTCCCCTAGAAATTTCAATCCAGTACAAATAATTTTGACTCATCCATGATTTAAGGGTCTTGGCCATCAGGTTGGGCGTTCCAGATATTCAGCATCTCAAATGAAGCTGTTGAGCCTAAGCCAGCTGAGCTGCCAGAAGTTTGGAAATCCTACCCTTGTCAGCCTAACTGGTGTGCATAATGGAGTAGCTCATATGCTGGAGACATTTGCAAAAGAACAGAAATATAGTAACCCCCAGAGAGCTATGAAAACTACCCCGCATCCTTATAACTCATCCTGCAGATGATACAGAAGGCACTTGCTCAGTATCAGATAACAAAGTAGGAAGGAGGGATGGTGATATGGAAGGAGACAAAATGTAAATGCTCTTGACAGTGATGGAACAATTCTGCACAGAGACTGATCCTGATCTTTTTTTTTTTGTGTCAAGTTCAATAAACCAATGATGTATTTTTGGTCAAAATGACAATAAAACACAATCATTGGGTAGCAGTAGCTGACTTTCTGATTATTTATTCTCTCACCAATTTTTATGTTATGTGAAAATGGCTGGGGAAAGATTTTTATGATCGTCAGTGTTGATAAAATATTAAATATCATTGAGCCATTGAACTTTCTGTGTTTAAAAATGAAATTAATTATTAAATAATAGTGTATTTAAGATATCATATTAAAAAGATGCACCACAGAAGCTGCCTTTAATTTGATGAGCTTTACAGCAGAAATGCCCTTGGACAAAATTAAGAGCTGTGGTGCTACTCATAATATATATGTATAGATTGTCATTTTAGTTATGACTCTGGTCTTTGAATAGAAAACTGATATCTCTGCTTCTGAGTGATGAGCAGAAGGGTCTCTCCACCAGCTCTGTTGGATAATCCACCTCTCACATTGTCATTATTATCACTATTATTGTTTTTGTTATTTTTATTCTTAGAATTATGGCTGTATTAGTTCTTCAGAATTAAGCCTACCTGCCTTTGCAACAGCTTAAAGTGACCTAGCATTGAACCCAGCTTAGCAGCACTTTCGAAGCAGAGAAGCAAGAGGCAAAGTCTGTTCCAGAGAGACCTGTGTTCAGCTTGGCCACAATTACCTTTTCTATGAAAGCCCCAATCATGAGGTCTGCAGGTGGAGACCAAGAGTTCAGATTCCAAAAGCTGAGGAAGTTCAAACCTAAGTATCCAGCTGCTGTGGAAGGTGTTTTTTAGTCTCTCTGTTGGAGGTAGGCTGAGGGTAAGATTTCTTGGAAATTGCTGGGAACAGGGTAGATAAGCCCAGCTCCCGCATCTGAACTGAAGCCCTCAGCTGAACAAGTGGATCCTTTGAAATTTTTCTCTATGACTTATAGAGCAAAAATTGAAAAAAAATCTAGTATTAAACTGAACAAGTCCACTGCAGGTAAGTCATTCTTATTTACTTATTTACATATCATGTTATTTTTTCTGTTGTTTCATTTCTCCAATTTAAAAAGCCTTTTTGAACCCTCTTAAATACTTTGTCTGTCATTTATTAGTTTTGCTTATTTCCAGTTCATATATTGTACCCTCACATATGGAAACAGATTTATTTTATTCTCTCTGCCGATATTGAATATATTCTTTTCATACTTACATCCATAAGCTTTTATTCCTATTTCTTATCAAATTACACCCGTGCCTGCTTCTATGTATTCTTTCTTCTCAAACTAGTGCCTTTTTTCTATTACTTTTATTTTTCTCCAAGTTTCCTTTCTTATTTTTTTTTTTAATTTTTAAGTGGCTTTTATTCTGAGAGACAGAAGCTGTTTATCCTTCCAAGATACAAGCTACAGGACTATAGCAATGATTCATTTGGACAATTCAAATTGCTTAGATCCACACAAAATTTCTCATCCACAACTTTTGCAGACTCCCTTGCCTCCTGCAGTCTGACAAGATCCCTGTGTTGGAGAAATATCATAATCCTTGCCTGAAAGGCATGCATTAACTGTACCTGAGTAAAAATCATGTGGGTCAGGAATCACAGCTTGGTGATCCCTGCTTTGGAGCAGCTCAAAATGTATGCAGACATTTCCCTTCAGTTGAAACCTTGAGCTGACAATTGGAACAAACTCCTTTTAAAGTGGTTAATTTCTCCTGTGCTTTGATTAGAAGGGTAATAAATTTTGCCAGTCATGCTTATAGTACCTTTGGCTTGACATACAGAGCTGCCTTTTCTGCCCCCCTGGAAATTCGGTAAGTCATCAAGTAAGAAACCCAGCAAAAGGGCAAGATTTCTCTCATGTGAGAACTCTTAGCAAGTACATAGCCACTGCTTTACAGAAAGACATAAAGCCAGCACACAAAAGTCACAGAGTCCCTTCTGTACTGCAAACCCACAACAATACATGTGAACGAACAAACTCTTACCAAAGAAAGCGATTTTTTAAACAGCCTTAAGGTGAGACAGAAAAGACACATGCCAGTGTCTGTCTGCCAGGTGTATATGAAAAATTTAGAATGAGGTTTGCTCTGCATGTTCATACACAGAAAGGTTATGTAGCAAGGGAGAGACCTGCCTTACATCCCTAAGAAGAAGAAGAGAGGAGCCCCCCAAGGAAGCACAGTTCTTTACTGACCCATGGGCCAAAGTGCATCAGCAAACAAGCCTGCTTTCCCTTGCTCTTCCACCACAGCAGATTTTGGTTCCTGCAGCAAAATCAAGCCTTTCTTCCAGCTAGGGAGCATAAATCAACCCAGGGAGCTGCACTGAGGCTGCTTCTTGGCTCAGGAGCTTCCCTCCTTTCGTCTGTTTGGTACAAGTCAGTGCCATCTACAACCACACACACGGAGACATTGGATTAATCATTATTCTGGATTTGTGTTTCCTTTTGCTAGAGATTATGGGGAGCCTAATGGTGTGGGACCCAGAGTGGGAAGGTGATGGGGTAGATTAAGCAGAGGAGTAGAATGGCTGCACATGTGCTATGTCGGTCCCCCAGAGAGGTTTCTGTTGATTACCTGGCAATACTCAGGGCATGGCTGTTTAACATCAGAGGAGTTTTCCCAATCTGGTGCAAGCAGGAAATCTGCTGAGATACACTGGATATGCTAGGATCCAAATCAACACAGAAGTATATTTACTACACAGCCTTGGTCTGCCTTTGAGGATATGTTATTTGGAGCAATGGCTCCAGCCACTGTCTTGGCCCCCTCTCTTCCACACCTGAAACTTTCTTCAGGAAACAGGATCACAAAATTTGCTTTCACACATCTATCTCCCACTGATTTATTTATACATGGGGCAGACATTTATTCACATAAATGAAATACCGCTGCCTTTAATTTAAGAGTAAATTAAATTTACTCTTAAATTAAAGGCAGTGGTATTTCATTTATGTGAATTCTGATTCTGTCCTGGGTTTGACTTTCATTTATGTGGAAGAAAATTAACTTTTTCTGGGTTCTTAGAATGCACTTCCAAAAAGCTGCAGCAGAAAAACTGGAATTAGTTGAATAGCAAGTGCTACTATACCTTCAGCTTGATTACATCCAGAGCTGTACAAGTTAAAAAGGATGTCAGAGCTGTTGAATCGTAACTATTAAAGTAACATAAAGGAAATGAAATGAGATCACCAGTGTTACTCAAACGAAATTTAATGCTGTTTTCATAATGCATTACTAGGTTTGAAGATTGCTGGGTGGCTAATAGAGCAATTCCAGCACCCAACCTTTTGACCAAACTGGTTAGAGTGCTTAGGTTTCCCTATGTCGTGTGAACACCTACGATGTCAGCCCTGTAATTCACTATTCAGAGATGAAATATTGTAGAGGGCCTGGTCTCATCTCTCTGCAGGAAACAGTTCTGGTTTCCCTGTGCAGGTTTTAAGCTGGCTGCTGACTTGCAGACATAGAGCATGGTTTCACACGTGAGATTTGCAAGTTCAAGGGGGTCACTCCAAGACATCTGGGGTAAACGGGGATCATTTTTGCCATGACTAAACTTTTTAACCACCTCACAGATTTTGTAACACAGGAGTAGCTGCTAGCTTATTTCTACCATGAGTAAGGGTAGTGCCTTCTCAGGATTCAGCAGCCAATACAACCAATCAGCCATGCCAGATATATGAGTACAGCCCCTTACCTCTCCAAGACGTGGTGGCATCCATCCGTTTGCCTTCCTGAGGAGGCTGTACAAGACCAGCTGGTGCTAAGCAAGCCTGGCAAAGAGCCGTAGCACATAAACTTGATTTGCCGCTGTTTGTTTTGTCTTTGTCCCACAAAATGCCTACCTTACTTTCAAGTTTCCTCAGCTTGGGGGAATTTGAATGCAAATTTACTCTTAAATTAAAGGCACCTAATTATGGTGCGAGCAGCACCAGCCTTTAGGTGTAACTCAGTGCACTTTTGGGGTTGAACGGGAAAACTGCTAAGAGGAGTCTTGTAGGCTTACCCATAGGAACATCCAAGAAGGGAAGGTACCTACAAATTTAATCTACTCCTGTGATTATTTTGACTGTCTTATGCAACATAAAAATGCATTGCCACTACTTTTACTTATCAAGTAACTCAGTATTTTGTGCAATTGTTTTTCTAATCCATTAAAATTGATTAAAAATAGAAATCTGAATTGTTTAAGTAGCTCCAAGCCTTGAGAAGATGTCTGCATAGCTATATTCTGAATTTATTTTAATATCTAAGTGTCAAAAGTGAAAACGAACATGACAGCTATGAGATAATCAACTTCAATCTTCAATTGACAACATTTTAAAATAAAGCCTGTGTGGTTTTGCAAAGGAAATTTCGCGGGATCTTGAATATAAATGAACCTGTATAACTATCTCTGCTTGGTCCCCTTTTGTTATCAGTGGCTACTGAGACAGGGCAGACCACATGCATAAAGGTGGCAATTTTAGAGCCCAGGATGGAAATGTAGTTAGACTTTTTACCAAATCAGCCCTGAGTGCAAGTTTCTTCTCCAGTTAATCCTTAGGGCACTTCAGAGCAAATTGATTTAAATGAGCCTGAAGGTGTAACAGTAGCTGCCTATTGTATGGTATATGCATTGCTAATTACTACTGATGGAAATGGTAATTACTTGTGGCTACCTCTTGGAAGACTAGCCTTACCATTCACTTAAAAGAAAAAAAAAGAAAAAAAAAGAGATTATTCTTTCCTTCATCTCCTTGATGCAGGCTGTCTGTTTCAATGCATGCCAAATGTGTAATTTTTAAGACAAGTGATGGTTTCACTTCACCAATCTTAGAGGTTTGGGCTGCATCTTTGCAAAGCACTCTGCTGCTCCACAGCTGTCCAAAGTAAAAGGGCTTTTTTTTTCTGTTCCTGTAAAGCTCTATTACTAGTGGAACTTCACTGAGGAGCTTGCAACAACTGGAGCAATTTTCTGAAGATGAAGTTAGTAACAGTGCTGCTACTAGTCCCATCTCTTATGAAATGCGTATCACTTTTTTTCATATAGTAGGGAATTGTAAATTAATTCTTCTGTCTCCCTGGGTTTGAAATAGAAATGAAGCCTTCGCAGTTCAATGAAGTGGAAAGTCTTTCTTCAGAAGAAAATCAGCCAAGGAATTGGATGGCAAAGGCCTTATACATTACAAAACAGTTGTTTGCAATTAAGGCCAGGAGCTGTTTGCAATTAAGGCCAGGAGTAAGATATGTGTGATTCTGTCATGTTTCCTTTTGTCTATTTAATCAGCCTGAGGCATAATATCAGATGGCTTGGAGTAGCATTGTTTCCTTGTCATATCCTATGTTTTGCTGTATATTATGTACTGTATCAAAGGACTGTAATCTGTTAGAAATATAGATGTTTCATATCCTGATCAATAATCAGGGCACTTGCACAGAAGCATTAATATTCTAAAGTAGTGACCACTGCTGCTGAGTGGAAATTATTTTGGAAGTTTTTAGGGAATCATGTAGGAATGACAAGAACATCAGCAGAGTTAAATTCCTTGTACCACAACCTTTCTCTGTGGTCACAGTGGCAAAGACTATGACAGCCTGTGCTGATATTTCTTTTTCTGTCTCACAAGACATACATTTCAGGGAGAGTTGTAGATCACTGTACACCATGAGAGAGAACTTTGAAACTGATAAAAAGTTGAATGGAGTCAAAGCTGAACAGAAAATAAGCTAGACATAAACTAAAAAGAGTCCGGTAGCTTGGTCACCGTCAGCTCCTAAAGTCATGCCATGTTACTGCCAGTTTTAATAAGAATCTCAGAACAGCAGGTAATCTTATTTACCATATGCTAAGCACGGTGCAGCAGATGGATGATGGCATTCTAGTCTTTTCTGTGCTTTCCTTGCACTTGTCAATTCAAGCCCTGGGAAAAAGGCTGGTATCCAGATTGATAACACATGGATGTTCTCTAAGGGCTTGACTCTTTCATCAGTGCATTGTTGCAGAAAGGACTGAAAATCCTTTCTCTATAAATGTAAATGCAGTTAGGGGTAGTTGGTGGTTTTGAAGACAATTCATTATGTCTGTCTCAAAGATGCCAGAAGTTAAGTCAGTTTTTAAAGAACAGATTAGCCAGAGCTGATCAGCTAATAGCTAATAGTGCTATGGAATATCACATGCAAAGTATCTCCTCAAAGAAACTCATAAGCAAAACAAAAATCAACTTATAGGTACTGATGATGGTCAGCCCGGGCACATCCCTGTTTCACTAGCATGCATGAACCTTCAGTAGCAAAATTAAGTCTTTATAATGAAATCTGAGGCTCACCATATCTATATTATTAAGTTTTAAGGTTTTTTTTTTCTTTGTGAAGTAAATTTTACAAAATAAACTAAATTAAATAGAAAACTAACAGCAGTGTAGCCAAGTAGCCAGTTGCTGTCCTTGGAATTGATGAGTACAATAACAAAAATGTCTGAGATTACTATTAAAATCACTTTTAATAATTCACCTGAAGTCTTTTTTTCTGCAAACAAGCTCTTTCAAGAGTAAAATTTATCATTATTTAAAATTTCTTCTTCTACAAAATTTTTTACAAGTCTTTAACTAATCTGAGGACCAAGCCTCCTCAGGGATCTTCAATAAGTATAAAATATTGTGGCAAGTATTTTTTCAAGAAACTAATTGGACAATCCATAGCATTTTCAAAGTGAGTTAGGAAGGAAGATAAAACTTTTATTACCATATCATTATCCTTATTATCAGATTTTGAAGGTATTACCCAAATATCTCTGATTCATTTTGCACATCTATTCTAACAAAATGATGACGTAAGAGGGCTTAGAGGGCTGCTTGGGAACAGCTCTTCAGTGGGCTCAAGGGGTTTCTGGCTAAGTACAAAGAAGAAGAAGGCACTGAGTGCTGCTACATCTGAAGACTCTCCTCTGCCACTGGAGGCATCCAATGACTGCCAACTGCTGGAGCATGGAAATGTCCCCATGTTTTCTTTGTCTTTATGTCCTGTTTGTAGCATTGATTACTGGCCTCTTCTAGTGACGGATACTGGTTTGAAAAGATGTTTGCTCTGATCTAGAACAGTTTTAGTGATGTTACTCATCTTTTTAAACAGGTTGGTCTTCTGCCTGCCTAGTGAACAGGAGCAGCTCCACATGGAAGGGGCAGGTAATCATGAGAGTCAGTGCAAAGGAGTGGGAAAGAGCACATTGTATGAGGAGGGAGGCTGGGACCTCGGCAGGCATGAGCTGGGTTGACTTAAACTGACATGGGATTGTAGACTCCTACACACCTTGTTGCTAAAGTTATTTTTACGCAGTAAAGAAATAGCATTTTGTCCCATTTTAAATGAAAGCAAAGATACCACTCCCTGTAACATTCAACTCCTGACCTCTTCTTCATGAAGAACAGTCCTTTGTGAACTTCCTCGTCTCTGTAGCCTTCTCAGTCTGTACCAAAACTAGCAGCAGTGATCTGTAGGACTGTCATCAACAAAAGATCTCTCCTATCAGAGGGTTCCAGTAAGCTGAACAGGCTTCCAGCATGAGTTACATCAGCTACCCAGGGAGTAAATATGTGCCCTGTAGTGCTTCCATACCCTGGGTTTGAACAGTGGCTGGACTGGCTTGTGACACCGGACTTCCACTTTCTCTGTGGTCCGTATAACAATGAAGCAATGGGCAGTACTTAATAAGAACTAAATGGTATAGAGAGATCTTCACAGGGTCACAGCATAGTAGAGGTTGGAAGGGAAGTCCAACCCCCTGACTCCAACAGGGATGCCCGGAGCCAGTTGCCCAGGACAGTGTGCAGATGGCTTTTGAACATCTCCAATGATGGAAAATTTGCAACTTCTCTGGGCAACCTAAGCGAGTGCTTAGTCTCTTACACAGTAAAAAAGTGTTTCCTGATGTTCAGAGGGTATTCCTGTGTTTTTAGTTTGTGGCCATTGCCTTTTAAAAATCTTGAACTATTATAATGAAACATGTTGTTAAAAATAGTGTCTCTCTTGTATTCATAGGCATTGTGACAAAAAAGGAAAAATCCATTAAAATAGGGTATATACATTTCCATCATATCTATTCCACTTACATGAAGAAAATGCAGTAGAGTGGATTAATGATAAATGAATCTCTGGTCTCCAAACATCAGTCCTTTATTTACCTATATACTAATTTCTTAAAATACAATTTCAAATTCATCCCCGATAATCCTTTATACTGCAAATTGTTGACATATGTAGTTTAAATTGCAGCTGGGACAATCTGATAAAAATGCATGGAAATATTAACTGTTTTAATCCAAACATTTACCAGAGCTGCTAATTTTACAGTACAGAAAATAGGAACGATGCAATGTCTTTAGAGAACTTAAATGCCACAAGTTAACAGCTGCAACTTCATATAGCTGTGCATCACTCTGCAGTCATAATCTCAAGATAAGAATCCTCTTCCCAGTCTGAACACTCATGATCAATTTGAATAGAAATGATTCACTCAGAATTTGGGAAGCAAATCAAGGATTTTTAAGTGAATTATTCAGAAATTGCTCCTAAAGAGGTAAATACCATAAGGTCAGGACTTCACAAACTGGTTATGAACACTAGTAAAATCCCCATTAACCTAGCAGTATGTTTTGGGTGACATGTTGTATCTATGTATTATGAATCAGTTTTGAAATTTTCTCTTCACTGGGTCATGTCGAATAGACTTGACGACATTGCATTGAAGGCTCAGTAAAAGTGAATCAATCTCCTGCTCTTTTAGTCTTCCTAATATACATTACAATGTCTTTGCACCCTTTTCCCTCCCCTGCTGTTCCTGACTTTTCTTCTGTGCATTTTTGAACCAGATTCATCTAAGATATAGCCTAAATTTATCCACATCTCTCCAAAATTGCAAATGATAAGCTGGAGTTAAGCCAGCTGACTTTAACAGGAATGTGCACAGTGGTGCCTGGTAGATCACACTTTCTGTGACTCTTCTGATCAGTGCAGAGAGATATTAATTTCAAATCCGTATTTTGTGCTTGGAGGTAACTTTGACCTTACTAATTTGTCCCTTTAATCGTAAATACTTCTCAGCCTTCTGTCTGTTTGTAGCCAGCCATGAAGTATCACCCAAAGTATCCTCCAAAGCTGCCTGGAATCTGTCTGCCCACCTGAAGACCAAGAAAAGGTCAAATTGGATAAAAACTCCCTGTTGGACTCTATCAGATAAGTTAAATATCTGTCTTTTTGTCTGGAAGTGGGCAAGATAAATGGCTCTCATACAGGAAAACAGTGAGTTGTATCCCCCAAAAGTATCCCCCAAAGTTTCCCCCAGAGCTGCCTGGAATCTGTCTGCCCACCTGAAGACCATGAAAAGGTTAAATTGGATAAAAACTCCCTGTTGGACTCTATCAGATAAGTTAAATATCTGTCTTTTTGTCTGGAAGTGGGCAGGATAAATGCCTCTCATACAGGAAAACAGTGAGCTGTATTGTAGCTACTGCAGAGAATTTCACATATGCTCTGCGGTGTTGTGCTGGCACGGCTCCGATGCAGCATGAAGAAAGGGCACGTTGCTCACAGTGCTAGCACATATGATTAAAGATACAGCAAGACAAGAAGCAATCTCTCAGAAGAGTTTTAAAAACCACTTATTTAGAAAAGCCAATGCTTCCAAATCACTGAACAAAATAAACAGCCCATGGGGAACACTTGATCTTATTATAATCTGAACTACCAGCTACTCTGCTACTGTAGTCCAGAATATTCAGATGTTCTGGACATCTTCCAAAATTTATGTCCCCATCAATCTCTAGACAGTGGTTTTAAAGTGGTTGAGAATTTTTTTTTTTACTTCACTTCTTTCTTTTTTCTTGTTTTAAAATACTTTTTCATTTATTTTCATTGTTTTTTCTTATGAATTTTTAAGAGCCATGCAATGTATTATGCATGAAAATTATTTCCTGAATTAATTTCTTGTCACTTACTGAGTGGAAATGTGAGCTATACGTTTATCCCAGTAATAACACTACTGTGGTTGTTTTTTTCAGAGCAGATGCATGCATTACCTGATGAAAGCAAAGGCATCACAACTGTTTTCTTTGACTTCTGAAGCATCACCAACTTTTGGTGATGAAATCACCAAAACCTTTCTTCCAATTTTGTTTGTCTGTCTGTCATTTTGGTTTTAATGAGGGCTCTGCTTTTTTGATATACCTGGTTACAGTAGGCTTTTACAGTCATGCTTTAGCAACTGAATTAATTTTAGCAAAGTACCACAACAGAACAACAACAATATTCTTTAAGGTGAGCATTACACCAGATTCCTAGATGGATGAGCTTTTTAATAAACCCTGCTTCATCACAGGTATCAGTTTGCTCAACTGTCTATAAATCAAGCTTACCTGAGCAAATCTCTCTCACACATACATATGATCTGTCTAAGCTAAGGGACACTGACATACACCAAGCAAAGGTGAAAAGCCATTGCACATATAGGTAATTTTAATCCATTCCATTTTTAAATACCACAATAAATTTAATTTTCACAATAAATTAAATAGCCATATTCAGTTTACAAAATAGAATTACTTAGTGTGAAACCAGTATTTACAAACATTGTACACTATGTACACCATGTTTAGCTTTGTTGACACACAAGCATAGAAGAAAAATTAGTTGACCTTTTCTTGACACATGATTGACATGCTACAAGTGACACTATGGTCCATACAATAAAACAATAGTGCAAACTCACCACAGGAACTCTAAAACAATGTAGTTTGTATGAGATAAGATATTCATTTAAACTAATAAGAAAATAGTACTATTCACTCTGGTTGTAAAAATTCAGCACTGTGTTTAAAGTGTCAGTATTCCTTTAGCAATACACATACCAAATATAGCCTCAAGATTATACTTTCTCACAGCTTTACAGACTTTTGACAAGAATTTTTATGGCATAAACTAATGTTCTGCTTAGATCAACAAGAATGTCACATAAACACTTCACTAAGCGAGAGGAACACTGACCCTTTAACAGTGTCTGACTTTGTCCCCAAATACCTCCTTTTCCTGTATTGTTATATCTTAAAAGATGCAACTATATTGACAGTAAATTTATGTTAGTTACTACTCTGTAGAAAAAATCGATCCCACCGTATATTTGGTCACACACTGCGTTATGTACACATATGCATGAAAAAGTTACTTCGCTAGCCGTGTCTGTGAAAAGTGCATATTTCAGCAGAGACATCTATTGCATGCCTCAGGTACAACAGACAGTGTTGTATGAAGTTTAGTTTAGGGCCAGTTAAATGTCCTCCCCGTGATCTGATAAAACTTTTGATTAAAAGGATGGAAGAAGTTGCGCAATTTGGTAATGACAGAGGTATCCACCTCTGGATGGATGCGTCCCTTGCTACCCGCCAGGCACTTGTTAAAGACAATGTTAAATCGCAAGCAGTAAAACCCTCTGGTGGCATTGAAGTATAAATTGTACTGACTTATCCTCGGAGGAAGATTTAGGAACTTCTCAACAAGCTGGAGTTCTGGCAGTGGTTCTGTGATGAGCCGGTCTCCATCCACGATATGAAACTGCTCGATTGGGAAGTATTTTAACCACCTCTCCAGATGTTTTGTGTAGATGCTGGTTCTCACTGCCTTGTACTTAGTGTTCACTTCACAGGTATTAGGATCAATAGCCAGCTTTTCAAATTTGTAGTAAGTTTTGTTCTTTCTTTCCTTGCCTTCCAGCACCTGAGTGTAATCAGAAATAGCTCTTGTGGTAGGTTCCCTGACAATGATCAATAATTTGATAGATGAGTTCATTTTGTAAATCCTTTCAGGTACTTCCTCAGTGATAAAATACGCAGGGCTTTTCTCAATTGTTATTTGATGAGGGTAAGAAAAAGGCATTTTTTTCCGGTACCACTCAATTCCCTTGGCATAGTTTTCATCATTGTCAAAGAAGTGAATCTCTTGAGAAGCTTTGACCACTGCAGGGTGAAGGTTCAGCATCTCCAGCAGTGCTCGGGTGCCTCCTTTCCGGACCCCAATGATAATGGCCTTGGGAAGCTGCTGAACCAGATTGTGCAGTCGAATTTGTTCCTTGGTGGCATTGCCCTTTCGAAATTCATGGAGCAGACCTCGCTTGAACTGCAGGGCTCGCAGCGGGATTTCATCCTGGCCGCGGGGTCCAAAACGACCGTCGATGGGGCAGAGGGGCTGCAGTCTGCAAGTAAAATAAGAGGTGTTTGCAAAAAGACCATATCTCTCAAGACAAGTTTTATGTATAAGGGAATCATGCTCTTGGAAACCTTTTGGAATGTAATGTGATGTGCCCATTTTTCAACTTTTATTTTATTCTGACAGTGGTTAAATAATTTGCAATTTTTTTATTATTTAATCTAGTATTTTGCTCTGATTTAGCTGGGTAAATCCTAACTTCATCCCCCTGCTCTGTGCCAGCATAGGAACTATGATTACTGTTCTTGGGTCTTCTTGAACCTTGCCTAAACTTACACAGTCC
This sequence comes from Daphoenositta chrysoptera, assembly GCA_013397915.1. Lineage (NCBI taxonomy): Eukaryota > Metazoa > Chordata > Aves > Passeriformes > Daphoenositta > Daphoenositta chrysoptera. The sequence goes on along the minus strand of VZRO01007445.1, from coordinate 3,432,446 downwards.
TCATTATTTTGTGATGGGTTTGGCAGTTTTTATAGCATTCTAAGATGAATTGTATTTGGTCATTTTGATCTGAAAATCCAGTTCATTTAAGTAATCTCTTCCCCACATTTTTCCTATTCTAGCCTGAAGTCTTTCCCATGCTTTCCATTGTGTTGATCCAGAGATGGCTTTTTCAGTGAAGAGGAAGGAGCAAAAGGGATAAAACCCAGCTTTCTAGGCATCACTTTTCAAAATTTCTCTTCCTCTTTACAATACGTCCAGTCTTTTCTCTGCCAGTCAGAACCAGAAAGTCCAAGGTTCTAATTCGGATAAGATTAGCAAGGTAGGAAAAGAATGGCAAGAATTAAAAAATGCATTTATTGCAACATTTCATCAATGATTTTCTTATAATCACTTTTGTAACCTCCCACTGAGTCTCATTTTGTGCCTTATTATTTCTTCTTTTGCAACTTCATTTTTGTAAAATTCTTTTATATTCAACTACAATTATTTCCCCTCTTTTCTACTTCTCTAGTTATTCGTTCTTGTATTGATGCCACTGGATCCAAGAAGTGGTTCAGTAAGAAAAATGTTAAAACTTTGCTACTACAAAACCTTGAATAAACTTTCATCTCCACTCTCAAATCAGCACTTTGGGCATTTTACAGGCCAATATTTCACTGAAGATTGAATTGGTGTGTACAGAGAGCTTCCAAGGTCCTAAAAAAATATTATTACTAATTTTGTGGAGCCATGCTCTCCAAAATTAAGGATATGTAAGAACAAAGGTTGCCTAGGCAATTTTAGTGTGAGGTTGCTGTGCACATATATTATGATACAGTTCTTAAATTACACTGCCGCATGCTATTATTTTTCACAGGACCCCTGCCTTAGCCAGTATACCAGATGGGCAATGCTCATTAATAGCTGTTTGGGTATTCAGTATTTATTCTGGTTTCTCAGCATGTGGTCCCTCACTCATTTACTGGATATTATTCAAACCCCGCTTTCAGGACATAATTACTTATTTCTTTGCGGGTTTTCCATCCATCACTGCTTGTTGGGGTCTCTAATTTGACACTGATGCTAGGACAATGGATGGTTGGGACAAAGTAAGTTTGATCTCTCTGGCTGACCTTCTAGCTGTTTCCTTGATTATCCAGATGCTGAGAGATACGGCCTGTCCAGACAGAGCTGAAGAAACAATCCATACGACATTTCTGGGTTCAAAGGAGCTCTAGCTAAGTCCTGCAGACTAATTAGAAGGTGTGATGAGAAGCGAGTTCCTGTTATTTCTGTTCTCAAGTTTCTAGCTTCTTCTATCCCTTTGCTCTCTGCCATCTACTGAATAAGCCTGACCTGGTGGTAAAGACTGAATCATTGAAATGCTGATGCAAACCTGCCCAAATTGGAAAAAAAAAAAGGAAGAAATGTCATAACCCTGCTACAATTTGGTCAGACTGTGGTGTGGCTGGTGAGAGTCTTAATTCATCAACAAGGTGGTAGTTAAAAGCATAAGAAACAGAAGCTGCAATTACAGTCTCTGTTCTCTTTCCTCTCCTTCTGTGTATTTGTTATTTGTTTTCAAGCAAAGAGGATTCCACAACAGCAGTTCCAGACCCATCTCAACTAATTTTATCTCTTGCTCAAAAAGACAGCTAGCACTGCCTTCAGTGTAACACAACAGCTTGTCAAACAGGGTGGTTTCCTTTAAAAGTAAATAAATACTGAAGATATCCTCTAGCCTAAGGGAAAAGATTGGATGTTGTTAGAAGTCCTTCCTCAGCCTGTACATTTCAGGTTTTTTTTACTCTTTCCCCCTGCTTCTACTCTCTCTAAACAATAAAAAAGTAACTTTTAAAAGAGCTTGGCAGTGGTGGGTAAAAGGCAGATCCTCACAGTTTAATCCTAGATGTAACTGTTTAATCTTATGTTGCAACATGCTAATATTCTTGATTGCCTGAGTCATTTTCCCATTAAATAACATTTCTTCGCTAAGAAAGAGTATATGGCACTTACTATATCACTGAGTTGCTCTCCCAAAACAGGCAATTTTTCAAGCTGCCACAGTAAAGCCCCACAATTATTCTTCTTGAGAAAACCCACCATAAAACAATTCAACTCCTTGAACTGTATTTCTGAAAAATTTCAAAACAGCTGAAGTAGGTCTGGGCAATCTTAATGAACTTTCTCTTCTGATCCAGAGTATTTGCTAATTTTCTTCCAATGGAGGTGTCGCAGCAGCAAAAGATTATAAGCCTGGTTCCAGCAGAAGTAGTTTGTAGCATGGAAATCAGGTGTGGAGGCTCCTGGTACTGCCAACTGGGGAGTCAGGGAACTCAAAACTAATCCAGATATTGTCAAAAATGCCTAGAATCTATTTGAGCTTCCACATGTGAAGCAGATCCAGGCACTCAGGAGCTGAAAGAAGGTGGCCTCCCCTGGAGGGAAGTGCTCGTTTTATCAGACTTTATGACTCAATGAATCAGATAAACTAGTGGTAATTTCCCTTTGGGCCTAGGAAAACTCAAGACACTGCCAATGGAGAGCCTAATCTGAGGCTATTAAACATGAGCCATCCCCAGCTCTCTTGTTCAAATTAGATCAGCATAAATTAAGCATAAATGAATCTGGATTTTCTTCTGAACAATTAGTTATTCCAAAGCCTATTGAAGCCACTCAGCATCCTTCTACTGACAGATTCAACAATGATGAGGCAGAAGAATATTTCTAGTTAATTCATCTGTGTCTTGTCTTTTCTAGTACTTCTTTCTATTTCATAACAAGTCCATACATAGGACATTTTAGCAGTGTGGTATGCTTCACACTGGGTAAAGCAAGGGAACAAAACTGAATTTTACTGCCATTGGCAACACTATGTATGAAACCAGCAGAATTCACTGCCGCAGGAGGTCAGCGAGTCAAATGCTGTGGCGAGATAATTTTATAGCCATCAGTAAATTCTGTAGATGTGCAAGCATAGATAATAGCAGAAGGTTAATTAGATTTCATGCCTCCAGGCATAAAATATACTTTTGCAGGGACCAGTGAGGGTTTCTGCCTCCATTTACAGAATCACATTAGTCTCAGTGAAGTTTCTACTTCTGAGGTATCAGAGATGATTTGTCCACCAGGGGAAAGAAGATATAAGTTCCAGGGCTTAATTTGTAATGCACTTGGTCCTAGCTGAGTACATAGTCTCCTTCTTCTGGAGTGGATTTGAGGAGTTGAAGAAGGCACCCATCAACCACTGATGGAGCCCACCATTACCTAGCAATGGACAGTAGGTAGCTATGTTTTCACTCTCCAAGCACTGTATACTCACACAGCATTGTGTTACAATTTTCAAACTAACTAATACATTGCATCATTTAAAAGAAGGACACGAATATAGCATTAACACTTGCAAGTGTCTACCACCTTCTGGAAATCTTGTAGTCTTTTTTGCATTCATCCTTTTGAAACAGTTTTGTTTTTTGGTTTTTTTTGTTTGTTTGTTTGGGGTTTTTGTTTTTGTTTTTGTTTTGTTTTAATGTGTTGTGCCTTTGTGTAGCACCTACCACAACAATCCCAGGCCATTTCAAAGCTGTCAGAAACAGCACCGTCAGTGCAGGTAGCACTACTGTTGCACTGTCAAAAACCAGTCAAAACTCAGCCTGGTCAGAAGTGCCAAGTGCTCTTTGATTTTCTCTGCTGTATTTTCTACTACTCTCCAGGAAATAATTTTGCAGAGAAAACCCACTTATTTAGCACATTCAGCTACAGAAAATACCAGCTAATTAACATAGTTAAAATTCTCAAACCCTGAAGCAATCTTTCAAATGAAATAGTATTCAAAACTTGACGAGCTGCTCTGCAGGCTCATACTTAATTTTAACTACCACTGTAGCACATTAATTGCTTGCTCACAAATTTAGAAAAGGAGATGTATAAATACATCATAACTGTTTTGCTGAAACTAGAGGTCAACACACAGATGTACACAGGCAAAATGAGCTACTGTAATGACATTTTTACTGGATGCTGGTTTATTTCTTCTCTGAAAACAAGTGTCAGTGTGTTCAGAATACAAATGGACAGACAGAAAAATTTTGACAGAGATGACTGGGACTATTTTCCTACTCTCTTCTCCAAAGGGTAGGAATAAATAATGAAAACCACTATTAAAATAGCCAGTCTTTCTGTCTTTCTGTATATGAGAAGACACTAAAAAAAAAAAACAAAACCAAACCAAAACCAAAAAACAAAAAACAAAGAATGGAAGAAATCAGACCCTTGAAGGAAAAACTCAGACAATCTTAGCCCATCGTAAATAAGAGAGCTACTACTTAATGACTTACCTATCCAAACTCCCAACTCTGGCAACTAGATATAGGAGACTTCCAATAGCAAGGCTGCCTAGCACAAAGAGCTTCTGTCTCAGCAACGCCTGCTGTTTGAATAGCATGGCCCTCCATCAATCTTCAGGACTTCTTCAGTCTGCAGAGACAAGAACACATAAAACACTCATCAGAAAGCAATATGCAGGGTAATATTCAATCAGGTGTTGCTGCTGATTAGGCCACACTTGCAAAATCTTCACAAAACTGCAGAATAAGTAGTTAAACTTCTTTTGTTTGCCACTGTTTTTCTGACCCACATGGCAATGTATCTGGGGTAGGATAGTAATTCTGGAAGTGACAGTTCAGCTGCACCCACCATAACTAGGGCTGTCGGATAGCCTCAGTGTAGGTCGTGGCTGTAAAAGCTCGTATTGTAATAGGATATCTTGTTAGGTAAATATGTTTGGATTTTGAGCCTTTTGGAATCCAACAGATTTGGATTTCAACAGAGATTTAAATGCCCTGATGTTAAGTAAGGCAGCAATAAGCAGGAGCTAGGCTTGCAGGTCCTGTGTACAGATTATGGAGGCACGTTTACTGTGCCTCAATGATTATTAGCATGTATGCTGGAGAGAAATCTAAAAAAGATGTCCTGATCTGTACCAACAAGTTGATTATGACAGACCTGAGAAGCAGGTAGCTGGGGTGGACACAACAATGATTTTTCAGCATCAGTGTATTCTATCACCTGTGTCTGAACTGGGCATCGTTTTAGTCTGTGCTCTGGAGAACCACTTAAGCTCCTCACCTGCCTGACACCAGGCTTGATTGTCACCTCAAGACCTGATGGGACACAAACTGTCATCCTTGAAACAAGCGTGCCTAAATCCCCAGTTTTTAGCAATACCAAAGCATATATTTAAATTTCCTGATGTGCTCCAGAGACCATCTAAATCCCATAAACAAGCATTGCTTCAAATACTATAGTTACAAGGCAGGCAGGAGTAAAGACGTGACCTTATGCCAAGAGGATTTAACCAGGAGGTTCCTGGGGAAGGTAGAAGGATGTGCTGAGTAAGCTGTTTGCCTTTAGTTTGACCCTTCCTCAGACATTACATTTGTGTTCTGGAGTGCAGATCTCTTTAGGAGACTCAGAGCTGGATTCCTAATACATTCTTACAAGAGCTGAGGAGAAAGATCAGCTCCTCCTTTCAGAGCACAGTCAAAGATGACGTTTTTTTCTTCTGTACCAGTTCTGAGCTTTCTTGTAGATACACAGGAGAATTGAATTCCAATCATTTCACTGGCTCAGGATAGGTAAAGCCACACCATCTATATACTAAAAGAATGCTTTCATCACCAAATGGACCCTCTTGATAGAAAAATCATAAATATAAACTGTAGTCACCTGAACTACTGATCCAGAGTCTCACTCCTTCTATCAGGGAATGTTTACTCTATTATGGAGGAGTTTGAACAACTTTTTTTACCAAATTTTGGCTGGACTTATTTTGTACAATTTTTGATGACAAGTTTCTTATGTTTTATTAGAGCAAAGCTTCTTTTGCAGCACGTTTTCTTCTTTTCCAGCCTTAAGATTTATGTCAAACAAGACTGGGACAGATTATTTATAAGCATGTATCTATACAGAGGCAGAATTGTTGGTGAGAGTGAAAGGTTTGACTGGCCACAGCTAACAAAGCCTGCAAATATTTCTTTGTCCTGCCCATGCTGTGAAACTTTTGCCCCAGAAAGCTCTCTTAAGAATCTGGGATACAGTCAGGGAGATAATACAAGCTGGAAACCATTCCCAGCAGCCAGCACTTGTAGCCTGCCTGCCCCAGGGCTGGCTGGGTTTAAAGGTGCAGATGCAGGTCACTCCATACCGCTTTTCTTCAAAGGTTGTTGAATAGCCATTCTGAAGCACATGTATTTTACAGCTATAGAGAAAGCCTTTCTAATTTCAGCCCAGCATCTCTTGATAAAAGAGCCATGCAACGCTGAAGGTCTGAGTCTGACTTGGTCTCGAAAACACTTCCAGTACGACAATATTAACTCCTTCTACAGCCAGGTCATAGCTCAGGACAACCTATCATGCAGGATAACTTTTCACACAAAATATATTGCTTTTTACATAGATAAAAGCAACTCTATAATAAGAATTCTTAGATAATATCTTTATTGCAACAAGAATAATATAAAATGCAGAGTAAAAGGAGTTTGCAATGTAAATACAGGGACAGAAGAAGTATTACCGTCCTTTAAAAAATAAATGAGGAGTGGAGGTACAGAGAGATTAAGTGATTTGCTCAAGGTCACAGAGAAAACCTGTAGCAGCAGTGAGATTCAGTCTGAAATAATTCCTTTCTAGTACTTTAACTACACGATAAACTTTTGCCTTTTTACAATATATTTTTCTTTTTCCATAAAAATAATGCATAAATGAGGACTTCTATACATTGAGCAAGGCAGCAAACATGTAGCCAAAGCTGAAATATTAAGAAAAATGCACAGATATTATATACCTGTGTTCATATGTTACTGCTAATTACTCTTTTAACTATTTAATTAAAAAAGATGAAAGAGAAGGACATGATGATGATGATGATGATGATGATGATGACGATGATGATTATTAAAAAAGATGAAAGAGAAGGACATGAAGGTGATAAGGATACATTTTCATAGGTTCCAAGTGTTAAACCTTTCAGTGCTGCTCCCTCTAAATGAAAGTTTCACTTCAATGCTACAACAATCGGTTCTGAACTTTATCTCTCAGAAAATATATACACATGCAGCCCTCTATACATGAAACTAAAGTGCTTTCTTTGTAAAGTTTTCCTTTACACAGGCTCTTGGACCCCACTTCTGTCCTGCCTTCAAGCCTTAGTGAGTCTGTGGAGGTCATCAGGCCACAACAAAATCAAATTAATCACAGGCTGTTTCCTGCAACAGATTCCACAAGGCCTCACGACCTAAATATTAATGTTTGAAATGAAAGTCAGTACAAAAAAAACCAACCAACCAAACCACAAAACAAACACAAACCAAGCAAATCAACCAACCAAAAAAAGTCCACACCCAAACCAGTTCCAGTTCTATGTTTGTATGTACCTAAGTACAGAAAACTTCCACAGAATGACAGGTATTAAGCACACACTAGGAATGTAAAGATGACATTGTTTATTTGTCTGTTTCATTTTTGTTTTCACTTCTAGCATCTAATTTAAAGGCCATGGAAGGAGTTTTATTCCAGTTTTATTCCGGAAAAAAAATGTAGAAAAATAATATCTTAACTACAGAAAAGGCTACATCTTGCAACGGATGTACTGAGATAGCTCTATGTGCCAGAGGAGATGACCAAAAAACATTTCTATTTAAGACACAGAGTTAATACAACCAGAATGTGATTAAGGTGATGGTCCCTAAGGCGAAAATGCTGCTGAAGACTAACATGGCAACATTTAAATGAAATGGAAAGAAGAAAGGAAAAGAAGACATTAAAATTCTGGGACATATGATAAGGTGCACAAAGTTTTCCATAAGGAACACCTACTGTTAATCTTCACAAGAAGCTGGAAGGCAAGGTAAAACGTAATCCAAAATAACAAGATTTTTAGCAGTTATTTGAGGCAAATAAGGGTGTTTTAAAAAACTTTTGCTCTCTGGTAGGGACTTTTAGCTGAACTGGCACAAAAGCTGCTGGCCAGTAGGAGGAGGGTTGGGAGAAACCTGCAGGCAGAACTTTGCCAGTAGCTGAATGCCGAATGTGGAACCTCCCACCCAAAGAGACGGCAGCACGCTGTTGCACAGCTCCAGTAGGCTTACACCAGAAATATCTGTCTTGGACAATTTAGTTAAATATGCATACACAAGCATTTGTTCCTGGCTCTCCAAAAGAGCCAGAATGCACAAAGAGCAATGCAAAGAATTGAGTGCATGATTTCCAGAAATGGGTGCAATATCATGTATATTTTAGAAAATGTAATTTGTAAATTATGTGTAAATTAAATGTAAAATGTGCTCTGTGATTTCAGATGTCCATCTGATCTGAATTGTTAGACTGACATGGTACGGTTCAATAAAGAAGCACTAGAAAATAGCCTTACCAGTGTATTGATGTGAATGCCTTATTTAACCCCTTTCCCTACATTCCCATTTTGCTGGTGGTATGACTAGGGTTATTGAGTGAATTGCCAAGAGAAGACAGTACAGCTATGTAGAACTCTGATGATAATACCATTGGTATTATCATGGACTGTTAACTGACAAGATGAAGGGATCACAGATGAAGGTAGATAGTGGGTATGCCAGACAGATAATGTAAATTTATTGTGAACTGTTGTAAGAGTTAGTTTTTTGTTCAAGTTAGGTCTAAGTCAAATGAGTAGGAGAAAACAGGAAAAAATCATACTAATAATGATGGCATTACTGATAAAACTCTGAATTGGATAACGTCACAAATTGTGCAGAAGCACAGAAAAGAGAATCTACTGCTATAATAACTTATTCCAAATAAACAGACAATGAGAAAGGAAGATTGCCAGGAACTTGTTTGAAAATGATCAAAGGGAAATTTTTGGACACATGGAGCAGAGATGAGAAGATGCTATAGATAAATAAATAACATGTGGTTGATTACGGATGGAAGTATAAGGAAAAAACAACATCTTTTCCTTTGGGCAACAGGCTGAAGAAATACAGTCCTCATAGAGTGATGTGATTAATCGAAATGAAGTACAAACGAAAGGCAAACATGCACAAAGGAGGCTAGCAAAATAATAAATAGGAGGTGTTTTTTATTAGTAGAATTTCTTGTTTGGTATTTTTCTTTTTTCACACCAGCAGGGGTCATCTGTTGACCAACAAATATTTGTTGTCATACACTGCAGAAAGATCCTTGAGTTTATGCGGGATTTAAATACAGTGATAGAAAACAAGTCAGGGAATTTATCACTAGGCACGTTTGCATTATGTCTCTTGAATGTTAACTACAGTTTCTTCCATTTTTCACTGTCACTAAAATTCATACAAATCAAGCACTTAGACTTTTTCTGGGGTATGAAGTCACACCGTGTTTGGGAAAGGAGAGAATTTATCCCCAAAATTGCATGCATTCTCATCAGCTCATGATCTCAGTCATGGTCTGCCTGGAATAGCCAGTCATGATACAGCTCCTGCGTCTCCTCCAGGTCCTCCCCATTCCAGTTTTTCTGTCTCACCACTGAGGAAGGTCTGGGCTAGTGGCAAGGAAAAGATAGAGTCCTGCTGTACTTTTTCCTCGGCAGCCTGCGCTTCAGTGGCTTCCTTAATTGCAACAGTACTATTGCACCACGTGAACTGTATTAAAGACCTAGAATGATCATGATAAAGCAGAACATGATTTTTCATTAGACAGAGGATTTTTCATTCCTAATAGCATCGAATGGTCTAAGAAGAGACAAAATTCTTCTCTTTTTTGACACAGTAAAATGAAATGGGTAATGGGAACTGAAAGATTTGAAAATACCATATTTTTTAGGGAATGGTAAAGTGCTGACCCTGCAGAAAAGGAACTTGGACTTTTTTTATTAGTATAATTTTCCATAATGGTTCATATTTCAATATAAAAAAGAAATTAAATTCTTGTGAGTAATTACAGTTTTCAATTTTTTTCTCTGTAGCATAAGACCGAGATGGGATGAAATAAGATTAATGCAACACACTTGCTCTATTCAGGTTTCAAAGGAAGAAAAGAAGGAAATATAACACTGAACAAGTTCACAGATTCATGTTAAGTGAACCTGTGTACCAGATATGTCTTTTTCTCCTCATGAGTCATATTGACTGAAAGAGTGGAGAAGAAAATGTCAGCAAAGCTGATGGAAAACAATAAATAATGCAGATAAACTCCAACGTAAAGATTTCCTATAGTGTTATGCCACAGCTCTGACAATAACCTAAAAATACCCTTTTTTGTTTTGGCTGCTACTGTAGAGTTTTGAGATTTAGGACTGTTTTTAAGCTGCCCTTGAAGCCAGTTCTTTGTGTAAAAAAGTGGTAAAATCCTTTCTCCAGAAAAGCTGCTAGACTCTGAGACCACCCACAAAATCAGCATCTGTATGTGGATACCAGATAAGAAAACATATGTTCATTTCTTAGAAGTTAGCACACTATCAGTGCTGAAAGAGTATTTGTGACTCATAATCCCCCATCGGGGCTGGCTTGGGTGGTATAGCCAGATATCTGTGTTCTCTCGAGTCTATAGAGTGGTAATGACTATTTATTTAGTTCACTGCCCACAGGACATTTCACTCCAGACACACTGAAGACTCATCTACCCATAATTGTGCTATCTCTAGGAAGCTGCTGTGTCAAGTGACAACAGTACAGAAGGCCATAACCAGCTCTTTATCACATTCCGTTCTCAGCCTGACCCTTTTCTTTTTTTTCTGCATCTCGCTGAAAGACATGGAGCAATATGGTGTTGGGAAGAGAGAAACAACTCAAAAGCTCGCTATTGACTTCGCGGTGCCCTGTGCCAAACAGATCCGCCGCCAGATTGTCGGAGCAGTTAGGAATCTCAGGCGCTTCGGTGCCCTTGAGGTCTCAGACACATCTGCTTAGGAAAACTGCCTTACTGCATCTGAGCCGGCGCGGCGGGCGGCCGCGCTCTGCTGGCTGATGGCTGGGCTGCCGTGATCCACGCCTAGCTACACTGCTCCAGGAACATTTCCAAGCACATAGATCTTAATAGGACTTCATTAGTCCAAAATACAGATGCCTGTCTCCTTGCCAGCATCCTGAGTGTATTACCCTGCACTGCTCTTCATAGGGCATGAGATTAATCTGATGGGGTTGGCCCTTTTCTGTGGATTAATGGTATTTCCCCAGCTACTTCCCTCCTTTTCTTCTGTAATGATCACCTTTCTGAAACGATCGCCTTCCTTGTCTGCTCCATTTCTCAGGAATGGTGGAGCTGATGACACTAAGATGGAAAACCTGTGGAAATGCAATTCTCGTTGTAGAGGGATTACAATAGACACTAGTGTTAGAGTCTTCAGAAGACAATACCAGCCTTGTTTCTTCAAGCTGGCACTACAACAACTGCAACCAAAAATAACAATAATACAGGAAAAAGAAAGTTGAGGAACAAAATTCAGTTAAATGGAAGAGAGGGAAGCAATGCCTGCAAAAGTCAAAAGAGAAATCATAAGGGAGTCCAACAGTAGTGTCATGTTAGGAATAAGCAGTTTGTTTTTCAGCTCTGGGAAAGACTTAGAGAAGAAGATTATGAGTCTTCTGAGCAAAAGGTGAGCGGGTAGATATCCAGGGTTTTCTTCTTTTGTCCTTAATTTAGGGTCCAGTCTTTGTCATGAACAGTTTCACTGCATTGAGCAGGATAAGAAGGCAAAACAGTATTGTTTAATATGATTTAGTGTGAAATAAAGTTACCTTTTTTCACATACTAGTAATTTCAAAAAGTTCTTCTCCACTACTTAAAATCATGTCCACAGACTACTGCACCTTTTTCTTCTTGGAAAAATTATCCTTTCCCAAATAATATCATATCTGAAATAAGAAATGTGAAAGGCTGTTTGAAGGTTCCTTAATTAATTGAAACTGGAAGATAATTTAAATCAAATTTCTCTTAGATATTAGGCAAAATCTATGTGGTCTTCTGCAGCTGCTTGCAGATCTGTTTTCTGGTGACTTCCCTTCAGAAAAGTAGCAAAACTGAATTAAATTCAGACTGTTACTAGAAGTCAAAAGCATTAATGGGAAAACTAACAGCAAAAACTTAACAGAGCTGCAAATATATTTTGATGGTACACTGCATTTACAGTAAATCCATCTGAGTAGATTTTTGCTCCTGGCTTTTACTCCCCACTGAGAAAAAATACCATTGTATGAGAGCACCCCCCCATTCCTCTGTGCAGTTCTCTCTTGGCCTACATATCTTTATCTAGTATATCTACTCATCTCTTTCCTCTTACCCAAACTCATATTCTGAACTATCGTGTTGCTGATGAATAGACATCACACTGTCTAATGTGGGGCACTTAAATTTGTTCTGGTAAGTAGCATCTCTGTCTTTTACTCAGACCCTGAATCTGAAACATGGTCAGCTCAGACAGCTTTCTGTAATCTCATATGCAGGCTAAATTTCATATCTTCTTTATCATAAATGTCCCAAAGATTCAGTCTGTTACACACCTATATAAGTCTAACATTTTTCCGTGTGTTCCCTTCAGCATTTGATCCCACCTGCTGCAGTGGTCTTTTCTCTGCCCTTGAGCAGCACAACTGTGCTTCATTCATATCCATTCTGAACAGTGCTGCAAAGGGCATTCTCTGCTCCAGCCCTCTGAATACACCACTTCTGTCTAGGCACCATGTTACTACCTTCCCATTTTCTCTGTCACACCTTTCTGTATATTTCTGTGTCCGGATATCCCATGGGGATTCTGCTGGGAGAACAGGGAGAAACAGAATTTAAAAACTTGACCCCAGAGGCCATTAAGTTATTTTCCAGAATGCAAAGTCTCAGTGCTTCTCCAGTAAGTCCTGGCCACGACACTTCCCTTAGAAGTGCTGCCTATTATAAGGTGGAAATCTAAGTTAAAACATTAATGACAGTTTAGACAAGAACTTTTTGGTGTGCCTCAGTGAGAGAGGCAGACGTATTAACAGCTTTCTCTGAAAATGAAAGAGCTGGGATTTTCTGCTGTGCATGTGCTCCAAGGGCCAACATGATACTGCTGTATTGACCTGAGTGACAGCCCCCATTTGGGTGGAAAAGAAAGGGGAAGCAAGAAGACACAGCTGTTACAATCTTACAGTGTTGCAGAGCTGCCCAGAGCTGGAGAGCTACCCATAAATGAGCTCCATGGTCACTAAGCAGTCTTCTTGTGCTGGCACAGCCCATTCATCTTTCTCCCCCCGGGCAGCCTGAGATGTGGAAATAACTGCTGTCTTGGGTCTGTGTTCACTCTCTTACATGTACACAGCCTGGCAAATATGCCTGCTTCATGGTTTTAAATTCTAAAGAAAGGAACATAAAAAGTCAACTGAAACATCTTTGCAGGTGCTTTTCTGGTAGGTCTCTGCGTCAAGCAAATGCCAGCAGAGAGGTGTGTGCTTCTGATCCTCACTGGCATCACACCCGGAAAATTACTGAGGGGCTGCTCCTCTGCTGGCATGAGATGCCTTCTCTCTGTCTGTTTCTGAGCAACTTTTTAGGGAATACTTTTCAGTGTACTATTCATGGTCCTTATACTGATTTCATGCTGATGCAGCTTAATTGGCTTGGTGAACTTAATCTAATGTGGACTCCATGGAATAGAGAGGCTCTAATCCTCTAATCCATGGGTGTTTGTGACTTAGTATCACTTTCCTGGAGATGTACTTTTTAAAAATTAATTTTAATTTTTTTTCCCGACCCATCACAATGACAGTAACCACATGGACTCTCCATATTTTTGGATATAGACATATTTTGCCTACATGGTAAAATACGCTAGAAATGCTGCCACTAGAAGAGGCTGTCACTTGTTTGCCACACAATTACTGGTAAATCAGAGGAAGAGACAGAAGACACGGATCTAACCAGATGGAAAACTCATGTAGTTTATCCAGGAACTTGAAATATCTGGCCTATGGTGTTCAGGTTTGTAATGGTCATTAGTTAAGGTATCTCTGTTTTGCCTTTGTTCCTGAAGTTCATTTACAGAACCTACAACCTGATAACTTTCAGGATCAAGGGCTGCAGCCCAAACCCTGACTATTTAGCCCAAATATGGAAAACTCTAAAAAATGCTGCACAATTCAAAGTATCTTGGTTGGGTGACAATTAACCCCAGAATAATTCAGCATTTTGTTTAATTGGCTGTGAAACACACAGTGTCCTTGTGCTCTAATGGACCTTATATTTAAAGCAACTGACATATAAGTATAAAATAAGTTAAACTAGTTCTGTTTGTCCATGAAAACATAGGTCCTGCTTATAAATTGTATAGCTATCAGAGTGAGTGACATCTTATGAATGTCTCAACAGATGGGAGAGTTGATCTAATAATGAAGAAAACAATACTCACAAATAATTTATTTGTCATTTGGTGGGGGAAAAGAAGAGTGAATAATTTATTTGGTCAATATTATTCAATCATCAATAGAACTGGTAGAATAATTTATAAATTTACTTATGAATAATTTATCCATCAATTGATGGCAGGAGGAAATTAATGAAGTAAACAATATTCACAAAACACTCAAACATATCTCAGAGGCAGGCAGGGAGGAACTGGGAGAATGGATCCCTTTTGTCAGACCCAGAGCACGGGGGATCACCAAAGAGCAGCTGCCCCTCTGTCACTTCTGTAGCTTGCTGATAGTAGTGACCTTCTTTCTCATTGGCCCGCCGGGGACAGCAGATCTGCAGAGGTGCCCTGAGAGCACTCTGTGGTTTCTCTGTGTCTGTGATGATGGTGGGAAGCTGTGTGGAAATTCCTGCTCTGGTGTTCCACCAGCTTCTGCTGAGGTGGCTCAGGCCAGACGCTGCTTGCTCTGAGAGAGGGCAGCAGAGTCTGGGGGCCCTCCCAGCCTCCCAGCAGCTCCAAACTTGTCCTGCTGCTGAGAAATCTGCTGGGCTCTGCTTGTGTAACCGGAGTAGGACACAGAGGGTTTCCCTCAGGAAGCCACAGGACATTGTCTTCTGTTTTAAGTCAAAAAATTAAAACTCCAAGGCACGTTATAGAAAAAAAAAAAAATCTTGGTTGTGTAACTGAACTGTGCTGTGCCAGAAAATATGTTACAAATTGCTGACATGCATAGTTGAAAATAACCCTTTTGCTCACCATGTCTCCTCAGAATACAACTTCACATGGCTGTGACCATCAAAATCCTTTCAAGACAAATCTTATCTGAATGGAATTTTTAGATTTCTTTTACTTAAAAACATCTTTCCATCGTGGCTGTGGGTGGGGGAGGTTTCATTCTATGTAATACATCAAGAAACACCCCACTGCCTTCCGATAGCATTCACTATGCTCTGAGTTTACTCTGCTGTCATTCAATAAATCCCTTAGAAATCCAGTCTGAACATTAACCAATAGCCACAACAGAATGATTTTAATACAAATCATCTGGAAGTGGCTTTTGTTGTGTTATAATCTCACATTGCAATAGCTGTAATAAAAATATAAATATAAAGTAGACAGAAGGATGTGAGTAGAAGGCTTTTTTTTCTGTTTTCAATGTACTAAGTTTAATGGCAGATATATGTGCAGTTTGGGATGAAACAGATGCCCTTTATGAATAGACTAAGTGGAGGAATCAGCTGGTTTATGTTCTCCTCTCAACTCTCACTAGGATTTTTCCACTCTGTTCCTTTGTTAGTTATAAACTGTAAGCACTGAAAATCAAAAAAAATGAGGGAAAGTTTATGAATTATACAGAGTCACAGAGTTTATTAGTGATCCATGCTCATTCTCTTGGGAGACACTGTAGGAAGAGCTTTGAGCAATTTCCAAATTTTCAAATGTGTTCTCTATGTCTTTATCTCATTCAGTTTTTTGATATGGTGCATAAATTATTTATCGGGACTACCATTATTTTGTTAGATTGTGTTGTCCTCTGGCACCACATCTGCAGAATGATATTCATTTTGCATTTGCAATGACTAAACTTAAAAGAAATCAGTTCATTCTTCCTCTATCCAGCTCTCATTCTGCAAAATGATGCGGAAAAACTGAGATGTGGACAGAATTTCATTTTGACCTTGAATCCTAATTATTGTTTTCATCCTGCCATTTCACAAGAAGATGTAAATAAAGTTAATTTAAGAAATATTTCTATTTTCATCTCTGTCTCTGTTTGTCTGTCTGTCTGTCTCTCTCTCTCATGGAAGAAGGAATAGGGCATAAATTCTTCAACATCATAAATTCACCATTAAAGCTTAGTGAATTATGTGCTTCGCTGGTTAAATTCAGCGAAGGATCTTTTTTTATATACTTTAAGTCTGTTCCCTTCAAATTAATTTTTGAGGCCATCTCATAACTTCCCAGTTTCAATAGCACCTGAATTGAACACCTTCTCAATTACTTACCCCTACAGTGTGTAAAACAGAGACTAGGCCTTTTCCACACCCAAATGTACAATATATTCTTAAGCAAACATTTGTTATGATTGAATTCCTCCTTTTTTATTCCCATAACACACTTACATTCTTTCCTGCCATCTCTCACCCTGCTCTCCTGATGTAATTACCAGGTAGCAAGCTACCAGGAAGATTTACATTTAAGAATATACACAGGTAGCTTTACACATAAAAGAATGCGATAATGCTCTGGAGCCAGATCATAGCTTAGCCTGGTGGAAAACTTTATCCTCACTGTTTGGTACAAGAGCAGACTCAATTACACTGGTCCAAAATAATTTTATGTCTGCTGGAAAGCACCACTGCAGTGCACCCCTTTCCTGCTCCTCCTCAGGGCTCCTTGACTGAAGCCCTCTAGCAAAAAAGGAGGATTTTCTAGTGGGAGAGGGCTTGTGTTCATCTCTGGCCAGCTGTGGCTCACCTTATGCAAAGAAGACCTGGTGATATCTGGTTAACAGCCCCAGTCTGTGAGGTGGTAACCACACGGAACAGCTGGCTGGGAAACACTCTGATGGAGCTGCCTGTGCTTCAGGGCACTGGCACATCCCCACCTGAGGCTCCTGTCAGGATGGAGGATGGATGGCAGTGCCACAACTCCTTCCCCTGTACTGTCAGCCACTCAGGCAAACAATTTGCCTCCTGGCCTCTCTGCACCAGGCCCCGTTTTCTGCAAGATCACAGCCTAGAATAAGGAAACAACATTACAGTATTACCTAATGCTATTTTGCTACTGTTAGCTATGGATTAATTAACTGATTTCTTTCAAATTTCTTTCCTATATATGGGTTACTTTAATCCTTCAGACTTTGAAGATGCTTCTCTCATGACTCTATGTACCTAACCACCTTATTCCTTTCTCACTATATTTGTGGGGTTTGTGTGCATTAATATACTAATGTCCTGTGTTACTTTCTTGAGCAATTCTCATTCTTGAAAATGGCAGGCATTTTTACTCTTCTGTGTTTGATTAAATTTAATGTATTTGGTAGTTCTGTGGTACAGATCACAACTAAGAATCCAAGCAGGTGTGATGATGGCAGTGTCCATGTTATTATCAACAGAACCCAACTTCTGGAGAGTGCAGAGTAAGATAAAGCACCTCTTACTTCCAAGTCAATGGTCCTAATGTTGTCTATTTAGTGGTTGCCTAACAGACTGTGGTTGTTGACATGTGTTTATGTTGTATTAGATGAGGTAAGGAAGTCACTAAATTCTGTTTTATAAAACACATGTATGTGGTCGGTAAAAAAAAGGTACTATGGAGCTGAAGTTTAATATATGCAGAGAACCTTGTTTTCCATTGTAACACATGCTTCTGTCCTTCCCCTTTGTGTTTGTAGAAATATTTTCTTGTGTCTGACAGGTCCTGTTTCAGTGCCCTCACCAGCTAAATCTACCTGCAGAAAACAGGCCAAAATAGTATCAGCAACAGCAGGTTTATCAAACTACCCCATAGCAGAGGAACCATTCCCACGGTCCTGCTGTGCCTCCTGGAGCAAAGCATTTAGGCAAGTACAGGTGTCCTACTGATTCCCTGCTGTGGGTTGACTGCTCCCTGCTGCTCTCTGCTTCTCCCATGTTTCCTGTTGGTAGGAAGCCTGTCCTATGGAGAAGGTGTGAGACTCCTGCCCAACCCACCCACACTCCTGGGCCACCAGAGACAAGCCACACAGCTGGTAAGACCCCTTGAGAGGGCGTTTCCCTGCACCTGCCCACCTTGAAATCCCCAGGGGCTTCCTGTGCTATTTATATATGCAGGTCATGGATTTCTGCATAGACCCTTAGGCTAGTACTACATAAAAACTGGCACTAAGCATCATTCTGCCTGGCTTACCCCAAAAGGTGCCAGTCCACATCAGTTTGCACAGTGCCCAGCTTCAGGCTGTATTCAAACTGCTGTGTGAATAACAGGGATGACTAAAAAGAAACAGGCACTCCACGTACGTTCCCGCTCCTTATCCTAGATGCGCACAGCTCTAGCAGGGTCTGTTGGAGAAACCAGATGTATGAACGTGTTTGTACCTTTTGATGCACCAGGCAAAAAACAAAAAGGAAAAAAAAAATCTTTTTGATCTCTAGGAATCAAAAAAACCCAGTTTCTGTCCATTTATGAACATAACAAATACTTGCTTTAAGTCTGTCAGGTGAATATTAATGAAATACTAAAAAACAGCTAGCATTTAGTCTGCAGCGTAATTGTAAAATAAAGAAAAATTAAGCCATCCCCGCAATTGTCTCTGGTCAGAGAGAGACTGCTCTGCACAGGGTTGAGCATCCTGCTCCTTCCAAGGTCACTGAAGGGGCCAGCCCTGGCACACCCAGCCTCTGTAAATGTTCTATCTGCTATTGCAGCCTCTGCAAAGATATAAATGTTACACAGCAAGAACAGCTGCTGGCCTTATCCCTTGAACAAACAGGCAATAATGAAATTGAGTTTGCTCTTGGCTGAGGAAGGTCTGGCTTAATGCTTTAGATAGAAATGTGGATCAGATCTTTGACACCAGTTTAACACCTCGAATTCTAGAGCAGGCTCTAGCCTCTATCTTGCTGCATTCCTACACATTTCCCTGCAGTGCCCCAGCATCCAAGCCATGATGGCTGCAATGCTGTGAGAATGATGCAGCCTCTCCTGCTTGTAAATGTCTCTCAGGTTGCAACTCTGAAAAGCCAAAGTCGTTCCACCGACAACTTCTTCCTTAGTTCAGGATTACCATTTTCTTCCACCAAAGTCTTCCCTTGCCAGCTAACAGGGGTAATGGAGCTGAGACCTCTGCTGTGACTCAGAGTGCTTTGAGCTGTACCAAACATCTGCCTTATAGGAAGGCAGCTCTGTTTCAAATCTGTTTCAAATTCCCATAGAAGAACAATACTATTATTATTGCTAATTAATAGTAGGCAAGGACACAAACCCATTCCAGATCAAATTAAGTTCCAATCAAAAAAGTCAGCTGTGATTTCTAATTGATTGCATTTTAAAATCAATCAGTTGGGTTCTGTATGTTTTTTTCACAAGATTCAACAGCTTACTGGTGCTTGTCTTTTTAGGGCAACTGAGATTCGAGCGGGACTGTGGAGGTTTCTTTTTTTTTAAATGGAATTGACTTTTAAAATGGGAGATCCATTTTAATTAAAATTTTACAGTGAAATTTGTCAAGCTCCTGTTACTCGGGAAGATTTTTATGAAGCTATGTGGAAAGAAAGTTGCTCTATGTGCTTATTCCCTCCCAAAAGGCCAGATGAAGTTAAAATGAACCTCTGTGCCTGCTAGCACATACAGACCCCACGGGCCTCCTAAATTCCTGCTCAGCCAAGGCTGCTTCACACCGGAAAAGAAAATATCATCACCTCTCTTCATAGTGGCAGATTAAGTTTTCCCCAGTTCCCCCTCTTTGAGAATCAGGCTCCAACATAACATTTATGGGTGCTAAAGAGCCAAGAGGGTTGGTGAAGTTCTAAACCAATAACATCAGCACTCCAGTCAAATGGGGCATGATACAGTTGAGTTTGTTCCTGCCCATCCCCTCTGTGTGTTATATTAATAGTTTAATTTAGTGCTTCTGGCTTTCCTCTTGCCCAGCTTTCAGGGAATTGTTGTTGAATAGCTGTATTGAACATTCAGAATTAGGAGGAGGAACTTTCTACGGAGCACCTTGATTCAGACTGTGACATTTAAACTCTTGGGAAGTTACAATAGTATAACTAGTGATTTTGGATTTATTGAAGCTACAGGGGAAAGCTATTACAAAAGTCTTAAGTCTCCAAATTCCTGGGCTCTGGGTAGATCATGACTGCATTTCAAAAAGATGTTTGTAAGGAAAGAATGTAATGTGGACTAAGCACTCTATATTACGAAGGGTGAATGAGGGAATCCCAAATGATAATGATCATGGATCAGTAGAAGTCAATACAATATGACATACAACAGCAAGGCAGGTAAACATGTTGCCGAGTGAGCCTTTGAAAAAACAGGTCAACATTGAGCCAGTCATTCATCAATATGGAATAACCATAAAAATGCTGGGATTCAGTATCAGAACACCAAGATTTTGGTTAAAGACATATTATATTAGCAAAGAAACACCAAACAAACAAGTCCACATTTCATTGAGACTGAAAAATCAAATTTATGTCTTGGGCAGAACCAATATCAAATCCTTTGGGACTTAGCTAATGGAAAGAGTGTCTTGCACTGGTATGTACAATAACAGAGAGGTCACATTACCTGGGACCCTGGACAGATGTCCCTGTCTACAATGTACATTAGTTTTTCCTATCATTATTCTTCATGTTGCCAAAGCACAGTTAAAGTTGCTAAAGAATCAATGTATATGTCCTTCTTGCTATTTCCTTTTAAATAGGAGGAAGGACAGAAACTGGCTCTGTGTGTTATGTTCCTAACCAGGTGACCTGTGTCTGCTGTGAGTTGAAGGCCATGCTCCTGAGGGACACTACAGTGCAGACATTCTGTAACTTCAGTGCAGCTCTGAGACCCACCCTTCAGAATGTGATTTTTCTCTCTGAAGACCATACCTGCCAGTCAATAACTTCTCTTCTCAATCCTTGCTTTCAGGAGAAGTGGAAAACTCATTAAATTCTTCTTACACTCTCTATGTTTTCTTTAACTAAATTATATTTGCCACTGTAAAAGACCTATTGATTAATTTAATAGATCTTTTGCTCTTTCTACAGATTAACACCTTACTTTTTATCTTACTTTTTTTGTGCATTCTTCACTTCAGTCTATTTAAGCACTCTGAAAGCTTTATAGCATTTTTTAAACTCTTCATTCTTTTGTCCCTTATGTATCACCCTGGGCAGGGGTGAAATCACACAAGCACTCAGCAACTACCAGCCACAAACAGGCCCCTTCCCCCACTAGAGTGGTGTCTGGGGCAAAGATGACAAGTGCCAAAAGCTCTTGTCACTCAGAAAGCTGACATCAGGATCCCTGGGCTAAAAGTTGACTTCAAACCCCAATGGGGCTGAGTAGGAATACATAAAATTTTCGTTTTTTCTTTAGCAGAAAAAATTCTGACTCTGCTTCTCAGCCTTCATCTCTGCTTTGGCTATAGCCTTGGGGAGTCAGTCTGGGTATGAAGCTGCAATAAAACCGGAGGACTTTCAGTAGAGGCAAAAGGAAGACAAATAGTATACCTGTGTGATAATGTGGTGAGTACAGTGTCAGGGTAGGAAAAGCAGGATGCAATGATTAATGATACAAGTATCTCCTCAGTCAGTGCCCTAAATGTCAAAAACCTCACCAAATAATTTCAGAGACAGAAATCTTGTTTCAGACCTACATTCTGGAAAGTCACTTTGCTCCAGATATTACCATGACCTTAAACCATGACCTCGCAGTGTGCACTGTTCCCATTGAACTGAATATTTAAGCTTTCTCACAAATTTCCCATCTGCATTCAGCAATTTGTTTGTTGTGGTTTAGACATGATTGACATAATTCGACAATCTGGCTTATTAGCTTGCATTGTAACTATGTAAAACACTGACAATGATTATCCCAGTTGACTGAGGACATGCTTCCTGTGACACCGTAAACAAATGTAGCAAAGGAGGCTTTTTTCCAAATGATTGCTCCAACCCCCTAATGAGACTGCTAACTTATTTCATCAGGCTTGCACTACACCGAGCGTCTTAATGAATCCTCAAGCCACAAAGCTCCGTTTCCTGAGCCTGAGGTACAGCAGCTAGAATTGTATGCCTATGGACTTTTCTCCTGTCTTTAGCTGCATGCTGCATTATAATGAACCTATTTATTATACTGCCTGCAAAAAGACATTTCTGAGAAAAAAAAAAAGAAAAGTATTTCAGAGACTTAGTTTCCAAACCTACCAAACTCCTTAGAGGAGTGCGTCTTCCTATAAATCAGTGCCTCTTAATGGAAAGAACACGATGAAAGAATGAGTAATGGTAGGTAAAAAAATAAGGATAAATCAACCTGATCATTAACCTGCTTGCACAGTAAATTCTCTGTGCTCTGAAGGCCAGGATTTAAGACAGTTCCTTTAAATCAAAGGATTCCTATGAATCCTGTTCTGCAGCTCCCTTCTATAAGTTATGTTTGGGTAGTCAATGACCATGTGTAGGGGATGTTTCTCAGGTGTTCATAAATATCAGCACTGATTTATTTGGAGAAAATAACACATGGTGTTCCCAGGGGAAAAAATTATTACTTTAGTTTTGGTGCATCTAATTACAATAAGTCTATCATGCTCACCATCTCCCCTAACTATCCAGGGAATTGGCAGAGTTTAACAATGAAGAAGAGAGTGCTCTAGTGTCCAATTAAGGTTTTCTTTGAGGATTAATAAATCATGTCTCATCAGCCCCACTGACCCAGAGGTGTTAATCTTCACCTTATCACTCTAATCTTAAAGCAAAAT
Organism: Daphoenositta chrysoptera; assembly: GCA_013397915.1. Taxonomy (NCBI): domain Eukaryota; kingdom Metazoa; phylum Chordata; class Aves; order Passeriformes; genus Daphoenositta; species Daphoenositta chrysoptera. The sequence continues at coordinate 3,409,608 of VZRO01007445.1, read as the reverse complement.
TCTGCAGATCAAGAGCAGCAGGATGGTTAAGTTAATTGTTCCATTAGGCTGATGAAGTCTTTGTACTACACTATTCCCTGAGCGTGTTTAGATGCTCTGTTACAAAGCAGAAAACAAACAGCAAAAACAACTGCCACAGCTATTTGGGATGGGTGACCAGTAGCTTGGACTCTGCTCCACACTCAGATCTTCTGCTATAACTGGGCTGCATTCACATAGTGGAAAAAGGCACTGAGAAGATAAGAAACAGTCAAGAGAGGTTTTAGCACATCTAAATGCTATTGCAAAAGGAAATGAATCATGTAGTCAATAATGGAAAGAAGAATTAACAGTTATCTGCCCTGTAAACAATAACCTTGATGAGAAGACATAAAAAATACTGTTTTATTTAAGGGCAAGGATCCAGATATTTCACTGCAAAGAGTTTTTCTCACTGACGTCTACAGTAATCATGGAGAGTGTGGCAAATTAAGTTAAAATATGCTCCTAAGCACTACAATAAATTAGAAATCACATTTTAACTTGTTTCCAGCCTACATTTATTTACTCTTGTTTCTAAGTAATCGGGCAGGTTAAATTCTTTTGGCATGAACACTCACAAAAAGTACTGAGCTTACATTAAAAATCCATTTCATAACCATTGCTTTTCAAACAGTTCCTTCTCCTGATCTGAGTTAAGCAGGAAAGGAAATGGCAATTGATACCTTTCAGTCACATACTTCTGTGCCACTGAACAAAGGGAGGGAGAGGGAGAGAGATGGGATCAAAGCCAGAATAATTTCATGGGGTGGGTAGAGGGAAAAGGAAGGAGGGCTGGATTTCTAAAGGCTTTTGAATGCGTGATCCTATTCATACAATATTTCCTTCCATATATCTGTCTCCTTTTCTTCTAAACAAAACACAAAACTTTGCTTTCCCTCTCGCCATTCTGTCACACCCCTGAAGCAATGAGACTCAGACTCTTCCCTCTTCCAGGTACATGATTAAGGATTTTCTGTTGAATTCAGGAGGACAAAGCATCTCCTTGAAAGTGCTAAAGAAGGTTAAAGTGTTTGGTTAGAGACAGGAAAATGAGTAATGATTTTTCCCCTCTTTCTCTTTTCTCCAAAACTGAGTAAAGTATTGTGTTATTTTCTGAAACTCATGCAAAGCCTCTTCTTTTACGCTCTGAATTCACCCCTGAATGTATCACCTGAAGAAACAAAGAAAACATTAAACAACAGATTTATTTATATTGTTTGTCACAGAGATTTCTCAGAGAAAGTGGACAGCTACTATTTCATCCATACTATTATTTCCTCTTTTTTTGCATATTGGTGATATTTCAAATAGAGTAACCTAAAAATAAAAACAAATAAGCTATTATCATGTCTATCCTCTGTGTCCTGTGCTGAGAAATGGAACATATCATTATACTGACTTCAAAGCATTTAATCTGTAAAAAAGACAAGTGACTTACACATAAAAGTATGCATCTTATAAATCCCCTAGATGGGATCATTTAAATGATTAATTTAACCAATACAGTTTTGAGATAAATTGATTTGCCTTTTTTCCCCTACTTATCATCCTCTATCCAGCTAAACAATTTAGCGTTTAACAAAATACTACCAGGCATAGAGCATTCCCAAGGTCAGTCTACTAACCCTCCTTCAAGACCCCCATTGAAATCCTCTTCTAGTATAAGACTATGAACAAAACAAAATTAATCCTCCCTTGCCCTCCAGCCTAAGAGGATTCAAACTCACATATCTCACCTCCCAAGAGAATTGCAACCTCGTCATCTGTGTGCTGGTGTCTTTATGTATGCACATGCATACGCCAGTACCCAGAGAGAGAGAGAGATGGACAGAGCACTTTGTGCTGCTCCTGAGAAAGCTCTTTTGTTTTACATTAAATAATTAAGGATTCCTTGGACCACAGAGCAGGACAGAGCATGACCATAGGGCAGCAATTAGGGCACTCAGCTGGGAAAGAGACCTGTTTTCTGCTCTTTGCTTCAAAGCCTGCTTGCCATTTAAACCAGTGTCTGCTCTGAGTGTTTCCATCTGCCCTGCCTGGCGAAGCGTGTGAGCCCTCACCTTCCAGGTGACTGGTTAGGTGAATCAGCAGGACTCCCAGGAAAAGAGATCTTCCCTTGTTTGCTGCAACCTGTGTCAGCACTGGGGCAGCTTCTGGTACTGAGTGTCTGCTAGGTCATCATGTGGTCAGGTCACTGCCTTGACAAATACCCCAAAAAGCCAAATAGCATCTTAGAAAGATCAGGCAGAACTCAGCAACAAGTGTTGCTTTTATGCTCTCCTGATGTTAGACTGGCTTCTCTTCCCATGGGTTGGAGGAGATGCCAGAATTGTGGCAGTGCTTTTCTTTGGGCAGGCTTAAAGAAAAGTGGTGGCACCTCAGAGTCCTAGCACAACACAAATATCCCCATTCCCTAAAGCTGAATGCTCATACAAGGCCATGCTGGTTCACAGAGGTGCCTTCAGAATATGTCTAAGACTGTGGTTAATTATTGCCAACAAGTAGGTCACTTAGCTAGGCTATCAAGATTCAAGTCCTTGCTCCAGAACAAATAATTAATCACAAGCCTCTATTCACACTGGGTGAATAAATGAATGAATGAAAGAAATATCAAGGAAGAATGTGAAATAACATTGTGTCTGATTCATAAAATACAGAAAGAAGGTTTAGCACCAATCTGGTAGGGAAGGGTTTACAGTTAAGGATGTCAAGAGAAAGAAAACATTTGTGTGGCCAGAGGCAGATGCTTCTTTGCCATTAATTTCATTCCTAATTAGTACAGGTGGTTCCTACATAATTCCAAGGTGGAGCACCACACTAGGGAATTGGGAGTCCAGGAGATGATAGCTAAATCTTCTACATGTCAGTACCTATCTTCCATATGCCAGAACATCTAAGTGAGTATAACTTACAGCCCCTCTCCTGTTTAATTCTTATGATGCACAGAAGAAGTAGGTATCTCCAAATTTGGCTGAAGTCACTAGTATTCAGTTGCTGTGCCCAGAATAGAAAAGTGGTAGACAGCACTGGAAATTGTGGTGGTGACAAAATAAAATCATTTACACAGAGGACATTATTGTGAGACAAATAAAATGTTTGGAAAGTAGTTAATGTTAGATCGCTCCCATTCATACGTTTTTAAAGCAGATTTATAAGATGCATCCATTCTGTAAGTCTTTTGTCTTTCATATTTCTTGTTAGTTTCTTCTATTATGGAATTCCACTGAGTGACTACCTCTGCACATTATGTGCAGAACATAGCAGAGCCATGGAATAGTTTTATTCTTCTGTCTCTCTCTGCCCGAATTTTAATAATAATAAATCTGAATGGTTATAACACAAAATTGAAAGCAAGCTGCCTGACAAACCAGACAGAATGCATGAACAACATCAGTATTACCTGACTTTCCTGGTTTGTGACAAATTACATCTAGTTTATACAGAAGATTTTATTACCCTTGTGTTTCTTCATAAAACAAACAAAAAAAATTATTACATTATGGTTCTCATTCTGTTTGGAAACAAAATGTTAAAAAAAAAGGTAAAAAGAAAATAAAAGGATCAAAAAGTTGTCTGAGATGATGAAAAATAAAGTGTGAGCCGTGTGTACATCTCTCACTGAACAACTTTCAGTTCATCAGCCCAGGCATCCATTTATAACTCAGTTGCAGCCTTTAATAGAAGGCCAAATTCAATTTGCCAGAGTCTTAAAAATGAACTTCTATTTTAATCAGCTGAACCTCAGCAACATGAAATTGATAGGAGCATTTCCACACACTTAATATGTTTGGAGTTACACTTTTGATTTGCCAGCACATTTTGCTAGTTTGGAGCACCTTTTTCTGCCAGTAGCTGGAACTCTGCCACTTTGCTGCTGTTATATTTGGTCTGGTTCCTTCTCCAAGTCAGAATTTAATTTCTCTGTTTATTTATTTTCAGTTTGAAATAGTTTTTTTGTCACCTCAGGAAGGATACAGTTGAGGTGATGATTTCTTGTAGGTAGATATAGAGACAGGAGAAATGTTTCTCTTTCATGGAGAGAGGCTTGCAGAGATGGATGAATGAAGAGAGCCTCTGCCATAGATGGCTCTGCCCAGGAAGCAAAGCTAGGAGCTCTGGAAGTATCCAAAACCCTTGAAAGTGCCAATAAAGTACAAACCATCTCACAACCTGACTCCACACTAAATATGACCCTCCTTTGTGGATCGCTGTTCATTCTTAGAAGATCAGAGCTGTAATGGGCTGTCTGCCACATCCTCTTGTCACCTCTAATTGAGGAGTAAGCAATTAGTTGCCAGATTTGGTGGCACAGATTGAGTAAAGATTATCTTGGCTACAAAGAAGGAGTTTTTGTCAAAGACCTCGAAGAATATTACTTGCTAAGAGTTAACAAGGTAGAAATTTTAGTTAAAAGGGCCCAGTTGCAGTTTCTAATCTAATAGAAAAAGCTATGGCATTGATTTTGAGCACAGCAGTTATTACAGTTTGCATCTGATTTTTCAGGGGAAAACATAGGCAACTGCTGGCTGTATTTTCCTAAACTACTTTGTATATCCCTCACTAAGCATGGTGAAGTCAACTAATAATGTATTTGGATTACCCTTCAGGGATCACCCATTTCTCTTCTGCTATCCTTCACTTGAAACAGAGACTCTTGTAGGTCTTCCGTCTGCAAACTCCCTCTTTCTAAAGGGAAACTCTTTCCAGGTCTACTCCAGCTGAGTGCACACCCCTCGAGGGACAACAGGGTTCCCTTTCTACCCTTTCCTTGTCCTTGGCTCTCGCTAGTATAATTTATATTGCTTCACAAATCTATTGCAAGCAAAGAATTAAAAACAAAAAAATTGGTCTACTCTGCAAGTATTAGACTGCAAGCTCAGCCCAGCAAGTTTATCATCTCTAAAATTTGATTTCTTCTCTGTCGTTTCTTGTTCTTCACCTAACAATTTTCTCAAAAAACACCAAGTTTTGTCAACATAGCTGCTCTCGGCATGCTGTCCATATTACCTCAGTAAAAGAAGTAAATTTGATGTCTGGACATATGTAGTCTTGTGGAAAAGGATCTTACTTCACTTACTGACAAGCCTAGTGGTATAGCTAACAGCATTTCCCAAGTGGGGTGGCCTTGCTTTAAAAAAAGAGAAAAAGAGAAAGAAAAAAAAATCGATATTGACTCTTGACACATTTTCATTTACATCACTGCATGGCTTTCAGTCTGCGCACAAATCAATAAGCAGCTTTTAACACTGCTCAACTAGTTTGTTCTATGCAAAAGAAGAGAGATTTGCCTCAAGTGGCTTGTTTTTCCCCTTTGGGCTCCAGGCAGACTCTCTACCATTATGAGTGTGTGATTCTCTGAAACGAAGTTGAGTTTATTTGACTGCTCTTTCTGTGACTGATCAGAAGAACTTGAACTGTAATATTAATCACACAATGTTTTCTTCATCACTGCTTACAGTCAATTGACTTTGTACTTAGTGAAAGCGTCTCAAGCAGCCAACTCAATGTACCAGAGGGCAAGAAGTCAATAGGAGGAAGAAAGATTTAGTTTCCAAGCACACAGAACACAGCCTGTGGAGCCACTGACACACATAGATGGGGCACTTTATCACGCCACAGGTGCGCTGCTGTCTCGTGTTTTTATTTGCATGATGAAGGCATCCTCGTCACCTTTTGTTCAGTTGGCCTCCTCAGCTAAATGCAGCTTTTCCTTCAATCTCAGGGTTACAGGGAAGGCCCAGGGACCAAGCAGTTTCTCCAAATTGCGCTGAGTTCAGCAACTATTTAGTTTCAATTTAACTCTCTGTATATTTCACCAGTGAACTGACCCGTGAAGTGGGCACCGTATGCCTCAGATATACTGATGACTGTTACTCAAATGCCAGACATATGTCATGATAATAATACTACCCATATGCTAAACAAATACCAGTTTGCCTAAGGCACCATTAATGCCATTTTAATAGCCACTTGCTTACAGTGGGTCTTCTAAAACCACATCATCACACATTGATTTTTTAATTTAGAAGAGAGGGCGTACAGATGCCCAGGAGGTACAACACTATCAGTTTTGTTTCCTAGAGTCTCAGCACACCACCTCAGAGAATTTTTAGCTCATGAAGCCTCCAAAGAAGTTTTCACACCAAAGAAGTGCATGCAACATTGAAAACAAGAGCCTAGAGGATTAATTTATTGTATGTGATTCCTTAGAAATGTTCTTTACTAGAAGCAGACTCTGTGTGAAGTCCAACATGCCATAAAATGGGCAATCATGTCTTTTCTATGGCACATTTTAGACACGCATGACCAGAGCCTTCCCACTTGTGTAAAACAGCTCGTTGACTGCCTTCATTGCTTTCATGGGGATTCTCCCTAAATAGAATGGATTCCTCAGTAGTGTGGAACTGATGTAACACCAAGCAAAATGTTGTCTCCCCTTCTATGGGCTTTTCTGGAGTAAGTCTCTAATTTTCTACACACATAGATACACGTAATATTAAAATAATGTATAGTAAATGAGTACATGCTCACACTAAACATGTTTGCCATCACTTTATTAAGCAAAAACATTGGTTTCTTTTTTATTAGTGAACTGAAGTTTATTCAAGACTGGTTTTGGTGGGTAAAATTAGTATCATTTGGATGAAACACACTGAGACTATTTTAGACAGATTTTTCTGGTTATTAATTTTTCAAAATATCCATAGACTGGCCCAGTGCTGCACGAAATAGTTGTCAGAATTAGATGTGCAAATCAATTTTGATTTAGACATCCAAGTTTTCTTGACACTTGTCTCTTACTGGTTTAGAGTTACCCAGTGGAAAAAAGACTGTCATAGTCAGAATAAATAAGGACTTTCAAGGACACTCACAGAGATCAGTCAAACAAGACAAGACTTTCTTTAAATCTGTATTCTTTTTCAGTTGGGAGGGGATTCAAATAAAATCAGTAAAGCAAAAAGTAAAATTAACTCTCTATTCAAATGCATCAAAAAATTAATCTGGAAATCAAATCTGTATACTACCAATTTTGCACAACTCTTTAGCCCTCAGTTCCTGAAGCAAATACAGCAACCACTTGTTCTCAAGTTTATCCCCTGACATTTGCAAAAGAGTAGGCAAAACTAAATTAATTGCTCAATTAGGAAGCATAAAATTGTATTTCTTGTGGAACGGATCCATTTCATTACGGTTTGTACTCCATGTACCAGTACCAGATACATAAGGCTCGTATCACTACTCACCAAAACGCCCATATAAATGCCAAGTCCACCAGCAGGTTCCAGCTGATCTATACTGCTCCACCAGTGGGAACTGAGGGAAATTGCCCCTGTATGGTGTGATGGGCTGTCACCCAGGGGCTGTGAATGTAGGCGGTGCACAGCCACAGCAGCCAGCTCCACGGAGCTGCAGCAGGGTAAAGGATGAGTTCAGGACTGCTGGGAAGTCAGCTCTGTCCCTATCAGATGACAAACAGTGGGCACACCAGAAAGGCTACAGTCAGGCTGCCCAGCTGCCCCTACATCTCTTTTAAAATTCACCCACTACTTAGCTGCAAAATGTGAGCAGTACCTTCATCCCCAAATTTGTAACAGATATAAAATTTCACACCCACCGTAAAAATGCTTGCAGGTCCTGATTTCTTTTGTAGATCTCTGACACTATGTACTTTCAAAATTCATTCTGAATACCTACTACACTGAGTAAAAATGGGCAATATATAGCAGTTGATATAATCATAAGAAAATCTGAGGTCTGAGAGGAAAGGTAACTTGAATAACCTTATATCTGACTTTCCTGTCAATTAAATAGTCTCATCCTAATTACTGAGAATACCACTGAAGATCTTCCACCAGGAAGGGAACCGCACCATTAAATTTCCCCATTGTATAGAGGCGCAGGTGGGAGGGAGATGGACTTGAAGCATCTTGTCTGAGTTCATCCATCAGACCAATGACAAAGAGATCACAGAGCCAGCCATGACTCATTTTCACCAGGTCTGTGAGAAAATCCCTAACTCTGGATCTGAAAGGTCACTGGGGAGAGCTGAGGGAAGTGATGGATACCTGGAGCTGGGTGTAGAGGATAGAGAGACTAGACTTGCCTTTGTGAATCTTGCAGCTCTATTGGATTAAGAAGAACATAACAGACTGTGTTTCAGCTCTGACTGTTCCAGTTTAGCTGTACAGCCTAGCAGAGATAACACTAGGCAGGGTTTCAGTGGCCTTGGGGTGAAAATAAATTGTTCTAAACCTCCTGTAACAGAGCCTAGCACTCCTTCCCAGAGACCACACCGCTGAAGTGCAGCATACGTCTAAGTGGGCAGTCAGAGTTCAAACATATGCAGCCATGCTGGTATTTCACAAAGGACTCCATTTGGAATGAAAAAGAACATGAGTATAAGGCCATGGGAATTTTTCACCATCTGTGATAATAACTCAGAAAAATCTTGGCATGCAATCTGCAAAAGATAATTCTCTTTTGGGGATGCAATTCCAGGACTTACTTCCAGGACTCAAGTATTACATTTTTTAATGCCTTATGATCATTCATGGAGGCAAATGATTTCTGTGCATGACACAACTCCTGGAATGAGTTTCTAATTGGTGTAAAACATTCGGAACAATATATTTGGTCCAATACTTGCAAAAGATCAGACCCGATACCATAGTTAGGCTGATTTCCAACACAATATCAGAACTCCACTATAGGTTGTTCGGTTCTTCCATATCACATTTTCTGAAATCAGAGATAAAAGGGTGATGTGACACAAAAAACCCCTTCCATCAATTGGTTTTCTGAGTATTTTTTTTTACACCTGTTTACATTCACAAAAATTTCATAACTGTTAAGCAACAAATCTGTGCAGGTGTACATGAATTAGGATTATCAAAATGATGTTGTTAAAAATCCCAGAAATTGCCATTAGGAACAGGGATATTACCAGACTAAGCCAAACTGACAGCTTGCCTAGGTAGAGTTTGTCTTTCTGTGGTCAGGGTAGAGCTGTGCTATGGGCAGGTTGGAAAATTCAACCCAAGTTTGGACCAGTGTCCAAAGAGCCCTATTAAACCTGCCCCTGCTGCATCCTTCTCCCTGATGCCACTGCCCCTTCATCGAGTGTGCCTGACCCAATGACAACTCTGCTGCCTCCAGGCACACAGGGGCAGACCCCATTTCTGAGGAGTGTTCTTTCGTCCTATCCTGAGAGAATCTGAACAAGTTATTCCTAGCAGTTTCCTTGGGAGACCAAAGTCTGCTGGCTCTTTCCTTCTCCCTACTTCTCCCGCTCCCTGGAACTGAATGGCAAAACATGAGTAAGAAACAACATGGTGAAATATAATCAAAATGTTCATTTGTAGATGAACTTGCTTAATGGGGAAGTTATTTCCTGACCCTCTTAATCAGTGATTGGGTTGTGCTCAGGATATGGTACTTTTCTGCTTGCATTATTTAAAATTCTGGTGTCAAATGTAATCCTATTCAGTTTGTGTCCTCAATCATTTCTTTTGACAGCAAGATCCATTGGCTAATCATTTATTCCTGAGTCGGCTGGGGCTTGCAATGCACTGGTTATTAATCAGATCGGGTTTTGTATTCATTAAGGGTGAAATGCAACTGAAAAAGCATTCCCCTGTCTCAACCAGACTAATTCCAGCACAAATGTGAATGTGGATTGAAATGAAACCCCAACAGAGCTGAGAAATTCTAGCCTCAGCGGGAACATCAGAGAACCCAGGACAAAATCCTGCTCATGATTCATTCTCTGCTTTGGCTTTGTCTGAAGTTCAGAATTGCTACAACTCTGATCCTGAGACCATAGAATGAAAGGGCAATCAAGATACAGCTAGAAGAAAAATATTTGGGGAACATCCTCTTTTCCGTTCTTTACCATAACAAATCTCATCTTTCAAATATTATGTTATATTGGTGTTAGAAACTGGAAGGCTTTGTGTGAAGCCCCCGGCGCTTTGAGGCTTAGGCAGCGTTGGGCAGTTTTGTTGGCCTGGGTGTCTGGTTCTCATCACTGGTGTCTGCCACTTGTTCCTCCCCAGCCAGGCTGGCACAGCACCACTGTGCAAGTGCCTGCCTATTTATATTTATAATTCTGGCCCAGGCACACAATGGCAAGCAGGGCTACATGAGTGTTACAGGCAGGGACATAAATAGGTAAGGACAAAGGTACCAATGATTGTTGCACATCCTGTGTCTGCTGTGATATCTAAGCCCTTTGATTTCAAGTAAAACTTACAAAGCAAAATAAGGATAACAAACCTCCTAGCATACATAACCAGCAATGTAAACATTTATAAGGGGAACATATTGGGGTAATACTTTAACCTACTTTTATGTAGAAAGAGTTTTTAAAAGACACAATTAACTGAATTCTGTATTGATTTGCAACAATTAAAAGTCTAATGTTGGTGAACAAGTCTCTGTAGTACAGTGACAAAATTGCAATGGCATCTCTTCAGAGTCCAGGAGCTAATATCAATAGCTTTATTTCTTTTATGTTTCTCAGGAGGACAAGATTAGGAGAACAATTTTCCTGCCACAAAGAGTACTAAGAATTACTGAGCACAATATTGCATCTTTATGCTGCTAAAAACCACTTTAAATAGCCCTCTGGAGATACAATTTAAGGGAGATGGATTTTCGACGAAAAGGTGCACATGCTGACTTGTCTTTACATAAGCATTTCCCCCAGTATATCCATAGCAGTCACACGCACAAACTCGTGTGTCACTGGAGTCACAATTTCTTCATGCTAAAGGCTGATATTCTACTGTGTGGTAACACTGCAAAGGAAAATGCCATGGTGCACATGGAAATGCACATGGTTCATGAAGTGTCATCACTATTGCAGTACCCATCACTAGGTTGGGATTGGTAAGTTAAGAAGTCCATAGCCAGGTCTATAGCCTGCTCTCTGGCCTTAGAAGAAGTTTGCAGCCTGAAGGATAAATACCCTTTAAATCAGGGTGACCACATCTACTTTGCTTATCACCTCCTGAGCAGTGCTGGAACATTGTCTTAAGGAATTCTAGGTGGCATGAACCCAAGTGCATGTCAGGAAGAATGCTCTCTGTTAGAGAACAACCACAGAACAGTGTTTTAACCTCTATCCTGGCACTATCTAACTGGTGTGGGTGTAACCCTTGGTTCCTGTGATCCTGAGAGAGGATTTAAAATGAGCTAAACCTCTTGGAACTGTACTGAGATCAGATTATCTAGGGGATGGGACAGGTGGAAGAAAGAAAAAGAAATGGGCTCTTCATCCAAATTTTCACTCATTTCTTGCCTGAAGAAGTTACATATTGATTACCAGGTACTACAACACTTTTATCACTTTTTGAAATTGATTTAGTGAAAGGTTAATACTGTGTTGCCTCACACTAATTTTTACACAGATGGTTGCTTGGTGTATGGGCATCAGTTATTTATATTCATCATATAGGCATAAATATACATAAAGCAGATCCTTCTGAAAAACAAGACTATGGTTTTGCAGTATTACTGCAGAACCAAAATAAAATTTCTCCTGTCTTTAGCAGGCCTAGGAATAAACTTGTTGCGGATCATCAAATATATTCCTATAGCAAATAAATTTGTGAAAGTCAAGGATAATTTTAATTCAATTATTGAGTCATATTCTAGGAGGGAAAAATTAAAGTGACATATTAGCTTGTGTTTTTTCCATTTCTCCTATCACTTTTTGATGAAGTGTCCAATTTAGTTTTGAAAAGCCGTAATCCGGAGATTTGCCTAGATGTTCCAGAGGAAGGTGCAACTGTGTGAGAATTACCTGTTGCTGTTCAGTTCTAGCTGCTGTCTCAATCCAGAGGATAGTTTTAAAAAGTAAGATGCATGTAAAACAGCTCTTTTACTAGGTATACCCTAGTTCTTGTACAATTACTGTTGTATCTGCCATTGTCACTGTTCATGCAACCACTGATCACTTCAGGCGAAGATTTTTTGGTCATCAATATTATGATTAGCTATTTACAGAGTTATGTGAACGTAGCCTTGTTGTAGAAAATATAGAATCAAGGAATCACAGAGTTTTTGAATCATTTCTGTTGGAAGAGACTTAAGATCATGGAGTCCAGCTGTCAATGCAGCACTGCCAAGTCCACCACTAAGCCATGTCCCTAAGTGCCAGCCTACACATCTTTTAGATACCTCCAGGGATGATGACTCAGCCAGTTCTCTGGGAAGCCTGTTCCAATGCTTGACAACCCTTTCCATGAAGAGTTTTCCATAATATCTGGTATAAACCCCCCCGACACAACTTAAGGTCATCTTGTCCTAACAAGATACGATCCTTGTTTGTAGAATAAGTGACACGTTGACAATAAACCTTTCAAACTGAGCTCATCATGCTAAAGTTACAAGACTACCAGAGGAGCGTAGAAGGCACTGGGGGATGTGGGGATGTCAGGACAACCTGCTGCAGAGGCTGAGTGAAGGCTGATTGCTCGGGAGCCCAGAAATGCTGCAGCTGCAATGCCAGGACATGGCCAGCACTGCCACAGCAGGAATCCCCCTTCCTCTCAAGCAGGGCGTGGGTACCAGAGGCAGCAAAAGCAGCTCCACCAGCAGCACTCTGTGCTCTGTATTTTCCTACTTTGCTTTTCTCTTGGGGCACAAGGGCGTCCCTTTATTTTAACTGTCACGAGGAAAACAACTCTTCCAAGCAGGCTTACCATGCTAATTTTCTACAATAGTGCCTGAAATTTCTGTTTTTCCCCCAAGCTCCTGAAACTAGGGTCAGAATTTGGAAATTTGCTCTGAAGAAATCAGGTGTCCAGTTTCTACTTTCCTTTCCTTAAGGTGATGTTGCTCTCCATGGGAGCAAATGATCCCCCATTCTGCTGTTGCCAGGATCTCAGTGAGTGCCAGGCTGTGCTGGCCTTGCAGCTGGAAGCTGAGGCTCATATGAACCTCATATGAGGCTACACTCATATGAGTGTAGCCCCTAGCCTTGAATTTTTGGAAGACAGCCATTTTCTAGGAAAAATGTTTTGATAAATTAGTGTGTGTGGTGGTAGGGTGATACTAGGATTTTTAATGCGTGAAATTCCCAGATTTTATTCTGTGAAAAGTAGGGAGGTCACAAAGGAAATCATATATGTACATATATACACACATACATGAAGAAAGATCTGTTTATATTTTAAAAATAATTGCTTGAAAAATTATGTTTGTTTCTGTTGAATTCTGAGACACCTTATTCCTATTTCATATTAAGATCTGTTGCAAAAGTATAATTCAATGTGGATGCATAACAATTTTAGCAGGAAACATTTCTTAGGGACATAAGAAAAGGCTCCTATATTTGGGTTTATCTGAAAATTTCTGCTGAATTCCTGCTCAAATATTTCAATATGCTCTATTTTCCTCTTAAACGCTCATGTAATTTAAAATAGTAAATCATTACTATATATATATTATTAGGAAATAAAGTCACAGAGTGAGCTGCTGCTAACACAATTAAAAGACAGGTATTTTTTATTCTCCTATCAGTCAGTTCATACTTAGTGCTTACCTTTTATCTTCTGCCCTTCCCCCTGTAATTATTTTGCCCTGTACTTCCTGACACAACATATTCTTACACTAATTGAATATCTAAATTACAGTAAAATATTTACATGCTATAGGCTCTACCTTCTAAAAGTACCAAATGTCACTAGTTGAAATGACAATTGATGTGCAGACAAGAGAGAAAAAAAAAGTGTTTTAGCTACAGGACAAGGAAACTTTGTTCTGATCTGGTAGAATTGTGACAATTTGGGTGGAACAGAGTATTTGGGTAAAACATAGGTTGGAAATAAGGTCCTTCTCTCAAAAATTTACCATAAAAAATATTCTTCAAGTTTCAGCTCCATTTGAATTACACCTGTTGGCCATACAAGCATAAATTTGATGTTTGTCTCAGTAAGAGCTGATTTTTCTCTCTCTCTCCCACCGTCATCTTTTTACAGTGCATATTCAGTGACTAATTTATTGTATAAATCCTAATTTCCTAGATCCATGTGATTAAAGAGGAGAAACAGAATGAAAAAACCCACCCCACTCAATGTATCAGCAGCCAATTGACCAGCTTTAATGGCCATGGAGAATAGCTTGCAAATATTATTGATGTGTTGTCCAAAAGATAAGATCAAAGCTGATAGAAAGCCAATTTTTTTTCAATATTTTTTAACAAACCATGATTTTTGTGGCCTAATTGGATATTCTGGCTGACCATGCTGAGTCCAAGAAAACCCAGTGTCAGTAGGCAGTTATTGAGCTGGATAGGACTGTAAAAGCCTTGTGGTGGTGCTTTAAATCTTCTTCCTTGGTGTTGGCACCCAAGGGTACCTCTCCAGAGCACGTCTGAGAGACCACAGGATTGGAGATAGAGCAGACCATTTGGAGATCTCAAAATACACAAAATACAAACCTGCAGACTGGGGTCATGACAATGCTGAGCACCAGCACTTTAGCCTTTGTGTAACATTAGTCAGTTTGATGCCCTGGGCTTGTTGTTACATCTTTTGAGGATGACTCAGGGAAATATAAGTTTCCTCTTAGTTTTCTGTTGCCAGATCTGCCGTTTTAAGTAAATAAATTGGTGACAGCACTGGATATAATCAGCTTGTTAATGCAAGTTCTATCCTCTGGCACCAGTATTATCTTTGACCATTATATACTCTGGATGGAGAAAAAGAAGTACAGAGCAGTATAAAATAAGATAAAAAGGGGAATAACAGAATAGGATGGAATAACAGAATAGAATTAGCAGGAAAGGATGATCACTGAATTTAAGTTGTTTCGTTAGGACTCAGAATGTCCAAGTGAGTTTCCCTTTCACCTAATGACTGTTTGCTGACAGAGAAGTGATTAATATTATCTGTGCCCCAGCTCCATGTTTTAAAATATGTTCTTTCTCAATTTCATCTAATTAGATTCAAACTGTTCAAGCTAGGGGCTTTCTCTAGCTATGTACAGTGATTAACATGGAAAGATGTGTTGTACTGAGTGCATTGGCTACATATGCACTAGTAAATTATATAGTGACATTTATATCTTTACTAATATTTTCTCTAATAGTGGTCATATGTGCCATTAAATAATGCTTAACCAAACAATATTGTCACAGTCTACAGAAATCATATATAAGATGAAGTATTGTCACAAGGCTATTTAGCATACTTATACTTTTTCTTCACTTTTGTAATACTTTTGTTACACTTTTGTTTTACTTATACTTTTTGGCATATAACTACATATTATATATATGTGTGTGGAATTATATATTTAATTCAAAATATGAAACTATACACCTTACATAGAGCCTCTTTTTTTCTGTCTCAAGATGCAGAACTAGCTGTTTAGCCCTTATGATTTTAAGATTTATAAAAAAGTGCCAGAATAGTTAACTGCATGTTAGAACTTCTACCTATAGTACTTTCATATATATGGTTTGATTGGAATTGTATTTTGCTCTTTAATATTTATTAATCTAGTGAAAATTTTTCTGTCCATAAGATAGGGCTGGATATAAAAGGAATACGTTTCTCCTTTTTGTTAAATAAGTCTCTGACTTACGTACAATTATAAGAATTCTCTCTCTCTGACGTAAATAAACCCGGAGCAGTTTCAAGAAGGATATTGTAAGAACTCCACATCGAAGTTTGTGCAGTCATTTGGGGAAAGAATTGAAGTGATTTTCTGCCCTCTAAAAGCAGTTTCTGCTACTTCTATCTGCTTCTGGAAAAGACTGTGTAGTAGTGTGGATTTGATTAGCTCATCTCTTTTCTTTTGAGTCAGAGACAGGGGAAATAATGAATGACTAATCACTTCAGGTTACTGTTTTTTACACTGAAGCTATTACAGAACCAATTAAAAAAGTCATACAGAAAGCTACAGAGATGTGATTAGGTTATAATGCTAATGCAGGGAATTGTGTATAGATAATTATTCTGCAGTACAGATAATTCCAACAAAGACCAATCAGAAGATATATCAAACACCTAACAATCACAATTTTGTCTGAATTCCTTTTAAATGTCATTTGAAAAGCTGCAGATATATTGTCACTTTTTAAACCAATATACTGGGCTCTTTTCTTCCTTGCCTTGCACAGCATTGCCATGCAGTTTTCACAGAAGCTCAGTTCCCGCTGCATTCCTACATTAATCACAGCTGGGGTGTAATTCAAAGCAGCTTTGGATCTTCTCTAAATTCCACCGGCTGGTAACAGTTTTCTAGGGACTAACCCACAACTGCAGGCAGCAGAGCACAAGCCATAGCTCAGCTGCCGAAGGGGATCACACCTCTGCATCGGGGGCTGCTGGATGAGAGGCCAGCAGAAATGACACACTTGCAGCAGCCTGGGTGCAAAAGGGAAAATTACAGACTGTAAATCGAGGTAGTGTTATGCCATCCTTTGTGTCTGATTTCTAGGAATGGAGAGAGGGCTGGAACAAACTTGTTTATACTGTTATTATTAAGTATGGCCACTGTGCTAACATCATATTTTGAAATGCAGAAGGCAAGTGCTTGTCATGTGTGACCCTTCCTGACCTCCTGCATTTGTATCTCCTTCTTCCCCCCCTTGTCACCTCTCTCTTCTGAGTCGTCTCCTCTGCAGCTGTGCTCAGAATAGGTCCTGCATCTCCCTGCCAGCAACTCATATCTTATCTCAAAACATATGACTCAGTACGATGTCTCCCTCTTTTTCATTATTTATACCATGTGCCCGACACAAAGTCGTGCTACTCAGTTCTGAAAACCCCAGTGCAATTCAATTCACATCAAATCAGCCACTTTGTCAGCTTCTCCATCACCTAAAAGCTCTATATTCACTGCCCGACCTCCCTGAGCATATCTGCTACCTTCCTGCCTTCTGTCACATAAAAAACCCCAACACTGCTGCCATGGTACTTGCAAGGAATTGACTGATTTGATATATAAATTGTCGTTTTCTCTTTCTTCAGTGTCTGCTGACTATTTAGCTCTTTCCTCTTAGTGTGCTTGTTCCTCAGGGCAGAAACACTGCTCGGAAAGCACTTAGCATGCATGGAGAAGCGCGTAAGTAATGATTATTAACTTCATTGTGTGGCTGCACAAAGCCAGCAGTTATAGTTCCTGCTTTAATCCAAAAAACGTTTTTACATCAGATCTTGAAAAGTTTCAAATAACAACATTTTCCCAACAAACAATGCTCTTTGAAATAAAGTCTTTCAAATAAAACCTTTTAAGAACTGCTTGTTGGGATCCATTAATCAGTGGACATGTCCTATGTAAAGACATAGTTCTTAAAAGCTTCTTAGCACCAGTCAAGCCCCTGTGAGCTCAACAAGGCTGCCACATCCTGCTTCTTGAAGTGTCCAACTGGAAATCCTTTTCTGGCTGAGGATGAGCTGTAGTCTAAATGGCTTCTCAGGGTGATATGAGTTGCAGCATGAAGTACAGTAGCAATTTAAAAAACACATAGAAAATTGCACTTTTCTGTATTTCTAAGGTCATCTAAAAAGATAAATTCTAAATATAATTAAGCCTTGATTTGACCTGTATCATGGACTTTATCTTTCAGTATTTTTTTCAATCTTAATTAGTATTTAGCATTTATGCAAGTCTGTGTGATTTAAGATGCTGTGTGATATATGAGTTCGACAGAGTCCTCAGCTGAAGGACAAGTATTTTAGTGGATGCGAGACCTGACCCAAAGGCTATTTGCAGCAGTTTGTCATTTAGTACAGGGAAGGTTAGGTAGGTTACAGTGATATATGATCTCTCATGCTCTGGACCTAACAGCACAGTTGAGCTGCTCCTGTGACTTTCATTAACTGTGTGCAGCTCTTTTCATATACAGAGTAAGCTGAAGATGTGACAACCCTTCTCCCCGTGACTGAAAGCAAAGCGAAAACTTCTGATAAGTTTGGTCAGTCCATCAAAACTCCGTGCTCAGTCCTTGTAAGCCTGAATGCAAATTTCTGCTGAGTTTATTTTGCACTCATTCATACACCAAGGGGGAGCGAGGGGAAATCTTGGCGAGTGCTCCTCGTGGAGTTCTGCCAACATGCTGCATTAAACAGTCACCCCGGTGCAGGAGCAGCCCAGGGAACGCCGGGGAAAAACAGCACCTGCAGGTGTTCTGCAAATGGCATGGGCTAGGGAGGGGGTGGAGAAAGGATGTAAATGGGCAAAATATGATGAAAAATGGCTAGCAGCCACGGGCAGGCAAGACATATGGGCAAGATTTTCTGCTTAAGGGGACAAGTTAGTGGAACAATTCTTCTCTTTCTTTTATGTATACATAAGAATTAGAGCTGTTAACATTCCAAAGAGTGAGAAATCGGCATTTTTTTCTAAACAAACAGTATTTTGAAAAATGCTGCTTTTTTTTTTTTTGCATTGTTGCCATTTTCCCACTCAACATTTTCCTTCAGAAGACTGACTTAGAAAGTAGAAAGAAAACCTGGAAGACAATTATATTTCTCTAGCCAGCTGGACAGGTACCAGCAAAACCAAATAAACACTCATATCAAGAGGCAGTTCATAATGTACTTTATATTCACATTTTCATCAATAACGCTTCTGGTTCATATTGAAAATCTTTTCAGTTGAAAAATTTCTAGCAAACTCTAAATGTAATGTTGAGGGCCTGATTCTCCCTGTAGGCTGGTGAAACTGTTCTGTGGAACTCAAGTTGCCTTGCATAAAACTAAGCTGAATGTCTGTTGTGTGCCACTACAACAGCTTGGGGGTTAGTGTATGAAATTCCTCAATAGTGGCAGACTTTTTAAAATATCTTCCGATGTATGGCAACAAGACAAATAAATGTTCAGGTATGGATATGAGCAAAAAAGGAAGCAAATGTATAGTAATATTTCTTTAATGGCAATTTTATAACTCCTCCTCACCCCCATCCCTCCAGGTAACAGCTGAAGAGGGAGACCAGCTTTCAGGAAAAAGCAAACTCTGTCCCAAAAGTAGAAAAATTCTAAGAGCTATAAATTATGAACACCAAAAACTTGTTTACAGAAAGCCAAGATGTTTGCAAACAAAGTTTGTGTCCTTGCTTTCCATTCAGTCCATAGAGGGAACAGGTTGCCCCCATCTGACCCTTGCCCAGCTAATGTCCGCTTCCATAGCAGGTTTGGAAGGAATTAAGGAGGAAAGCCGTAAGACTTCTCCAATGCACACAATAACATCCTCACAAAGGCAAGACTGAGAGTAGCATGATGGCAACAAATAGTGAGAGATCGCTTTCTCTCCTACATTAACACACAGGCAGCTGATACCCTCTGATATTAGCACCAGTATGGATCTGTCTGGTGAGGCTCTGGATGGCATCCACAGGAGATCATCGATTGTTTCATTTAAGCAAGTCATGTCAGTGAGAGCATGACTCAGGCACAGTGTGGAGGGGCACATCCCAGCTTTCAGCCTCTTCCTGCTGCATGACATCAATTTGGTTATGGAGCAGTATTTAGAATCCCTTTAGCCCTGGGTAACCATTTTCTATAACAATTTTACTAAAGTGAAATAAGCTGCTCGTGTTTCTTACTCCTGTAAGGCTGATTGTCATTAGTTGTGTATGACCTTGCAGTGTGCAATCCCTTCTTTGCTCTGAGATGCTGACTCAGTGCCAACTACAGGATGAGTCAAATGCATTATTGCAGTTGCCTTAACTTCTGTAGCTTTGGAAAGCAGCTATTCCACAGTGCCATCCACCCCCTCACAGCAGACATCTGCATTTATTCTATATATAGACCAGAAAGAAAGCCTTTGAAGGAAGGAAGAGCACTGGCATAGCGAGCAGCTGCAGGAACTCGTGCTGGGAAGCTCCCCTTTACATCATTGACTACTCCCGATCTCTGCAGGGAGTCCTTGGCTGCACATCTCTGATGTCAGAGGGGATTGTGGTAGCACTGGTTGCACCTCTGGTTTTCCAAGACGTTGACACTTGTGGCCAGCAGTGGCCTGAGGGGTATTGCCTTTCACTTGTCTTGCATCAAGATAAAGTTTTTGTGCATTTTTTTTTAATTAAAAAAAAAAAAAAAAAATTAACCCTAAGGTTGAAGTACATTTGACAGCATGATTTCTAGATTCCTTCCCTGGCTCTGGTAATTCTGTAATTGTTACTTGGGGTATATGACACCCTGCTTATAAAGGGAGGATATATTCTTTTCTTTCACACAAGGCAACCTAGCTCCGATAAAGACTCTAGCATGAGACTTTCCATGAAACAAATTCCCTATATACTGGACCAGAATCTCAGGCAAGAAACAACACTGGGCAGAGCAACCCATAGCTGTGGTTATCTGCATCATTTAATGCAATGTGCCACTCGACATGCTCAGGGACTGCTTTGGTGGGGCTGCGAAGTGTGAGAGTCCCCCCTCAGAATGCTGTGGTGCTGCAAGACCAAGAGGAACCTCCTCCACTTCCACAACATTCCTCCAGAGGGTCCAAGATTCTTTGTTAACAGAAAAGCAATTGCAGTCATGGAAATCTGGAGTATAACTGTGATGTTTCTTACTAGACTTCTTGCAAAAAGAGGCTATGTGGAGATTTAAAGGATTATCTTACCAGTCTACCTAAGGAAGATTCAAAAAATAACACTTGATAGACACGGCACACCTTTAAAAATATTACTAGTAACCCAAACCAGTGAAAACCACTTTAGAAGTCTCTGAAAATTAAAACGTCTCTGCTTCATTGCACCAGTCCTCCACATTCTTTCAACATTCAAAATTTCCCTGAATTTCCTTAACCAATTTGTGACATTTTTACTATTTTCATGATATATTTGTTATTTTTAACCTAAATCTTCAAGACAGCTTTGCTGAGAAAATTCTAGCACACAGAACAGCTTCATGAAATTAGAATGGCCGTGAGGAAATAACAAATCTACAAGGCTTTAAATAATATATGAAACTCTGTTTCAAACTGCCTTTTACAGTGGAATGATAAGACAGATCATTTGGGGATTTAAGCCTCTTAATAAGTTTCAAAATTTCAGCTTATGGAAAACATGCAAATCTAAAATATGTCATTTGAAGGGTTTTTTTGTTCATCAAAATAAATTGATTTGGTGTTTGCCAAAACAAAAATTACCTTATCTTCAGCTAGTTACCAGGAAAAAAAAAAGCCTGAATTAATCAGAAAAACTAATCAAGCTAATTTTATTGGCACAAAATGTCACACCTGTTGAACTGCTCTCACTCATGACACCCAAGAGGGAAGCCTGGTGTCTCTGTCCCATGCCGTGTCACACAAATCTGCAGAGCACTGTCCCAGGTGTCACATAGGAGGTCTGTTGCAGGTGGCTGTGCTGGGGAAGGGGGTGGGGTGACGGTGCTCTAGCACAGACCAGGGATGTCTTCTGAGGAAACACACTGCCCGGCTCCAGGCAAGGCACCTGGTCTATTCTCCACCTGCCTGCTGGTGTGGGTTTTCAAAGTACGTGGTCCAAGAAGGTGTTGGGGATAAGAGACTGGATTGGTTTTGTCCTTTCTTCAGTTTTGGGAGCAGGAAGGGCGTGCAGCAGGATCCAAAGGACCTGAAGGCAGCCCTCAGCAGCTCCGGCTACTGCTGGCGAAGGTAAAGCTACCTCAAGTTCCACAGCCAGCCTGTTGCCAAATGTGCTACAAAGGAGTTTTCTGCTTTCCCAAACAGCTGTTTTCCAAGGTGCCAACCCTGAGACAAGCCTTTTATCACCAGGGAGCTGGACCCCTTGTCTCTAGGGATTTCTCCCTTTGGTCCTATCTCTGCCTGGCCAGCTTGTTTGTTAATGTTCACTTGTAGAAGGGGATGAGAGTCATTAGCTCCCTTTGAACTCGCTATGAATAAAAATAATTTAGCATCACAAGCCTGAGATGATTTTGAGGGAAATCCTGGCATATTTCAGGCAATTAAATGAATGGGTTGCTATTGGGTCTTTTGTCCAACGGATGTATAATTTTACCACCTGAACAGGGTCCTTCTCTTTTCTCGCCTCTTTAGGCACATCCCCTGCTCCACTAGACAGGAAGGACTTCGAGAGAGGTGAGGTAGAAATTGCTGAACCCTAGTAAAAATTTCCTGATGTTTCCTAACAGCAGAGAATGCTTTTTGTGGCTTTAAACTCTCCCAGATTTTGAATAAGCAGGCTTGAGATTACTGTGTTACGCTACTGGTGTTTTTCTCAGCCTCAGTTTTGGGTATGGCTATTTCATAGTCAAAATAATTCAGCTGTTCCAGAAAATGAGAACCAGCATTGAATTGAGCCTCAAAATAGAATAAAATGGAAAAAGTATGGGAAAGTTATGATACAAAGAAATGGGCAGAAGAAGGACCCAGCAAGGAGAATAAGTGAAAAAGTGCATATGAAAGAAATATGTATGTCCAGATACAGAGCATAGGGTCTGAATTGAGTGCTAGCATGTTCATAAAGTGAAAATAAATTGTGTTGCCCATTTCCTAGTATATGTCTAGGAGTTATTTCATGCAGTCTTTCATCAAGTGCATGCAAGGTGACTTGCAGTCACACAGGAGTAGGCAATAAAGGAGCATTGTCTCATCAAAATACTGATTGCGTTTGAGGGAACACTAGATAATTGTTTCTTTTGTTAGTAAAACACATCTCTGCTCTAAATATATTCAATTTTTTAAGTCTGTTTAAGTGGCAATGACTATCTGATTTTTGAAGGTAAAAATCATTATAGGTGTGCAAACCCTTAATTTGGTTTTAGCATGACTTTAGATATCTTGAGGACAACACCAATATGCAGGCCACCTACAAAATTTGAAAAAATAGGGAAGAATCACATGTAAGACTGAAAAATTCTGTTGAGAAAATATTGAAGAGAAATCAGTTTCTTTTTTCTGCCTGAAAAAAAAATCAACTTCTGTTAGTTTTTTAATTATTTGCCATTATCTCAAATATTAAGCTCAAAATTTTAATCTGAAAGCTCTTACCAAATTATACTCCACAATATAATCTTGACAACTGTCAATAGCGTTTTTTTAGATTAACATTTTCTCTTTAAATCGCCTTTCCTTCCTTTACTACTATGTTTTATGTGTGCTCTACATAATAATAGGTGTTTGTTAATGTATGGGTAGAGAAAGCTGAGTCTCTTCCCTCCTTACAGAGGAAATTCCTCTTGTTTATGTTCATCATATTTTACTTACATTAGAGTATTTTCATGACTTCACCCCTCAGCACAAAGTCCTTTCTCTTAGCATGAATCAAAATATTTTTTTCTTTTTTTTCTTTTAATCCCTCGTGGCATTGAGCAAAGTCATTTCACTCAAGGTAGGATTTCTGAGAAAGAAAATTATCCAAATATTTGCTTTCAAGAAAAAGCTTTTATAAGAATGAAGGTTATCTGAAAGGATATCTGGAAGGATTGCTGTGAAAGCACCTGTAAAAACACCTGTGAAAGCAGAGTAATTAAGCAACTATTGTTAACTATGCTGTTAATGTGCTCTCTCTCTGTGGGTAACACATTGACACACCTAAGATAAGAAACCCTTTTCCTTCACCTTTCATTGTTTCTATGTTAGCTAGACATCCTACAAATATGAATTTGCTTTCCTTGACACCACTCTTGGGATTTCTACTGGTATGAAAGTACATTGAAGAGATTAGAAGAAACATGGGGTCATAGAAATTGCCAAGGTAGGTTAAATCACAGGTCTGTGTAATTCATTGCCAGCAAAAATTATTAGATAATCTACAATCTTTAGGTAACATTTCTTCCATGGAAAGCTGATGTCTGAGATCTAGCTTGTAAATCAAACTGGATGAGAACTGTGACCTCTTTTTTTGAAATGACAATCAACATGTGAACAACCAATATTTTTGGGGAGGATATTTTAATGTACAAATTTTTAAATATGAAAGCCTCTTGAAAGAGAGTATTACTTTTTTAAACACAAACTCACATGTATTATGCTTCATGCTATCAAGAAAATGACAGCTCTTTTCATTGGCATCTAGTGTGTTAGTTGTGTTTCATATTTTACATGAAAATTTATATGAAAAATCAGTTTTTGGTTCTTAACAATTCAGTATTTCCACCAGGAAAAAATATGTGGAAGCCCTTAATAAAGGCTGCTCCTAAATGTAGGTTCCATTACAGTTTTAACATCTTGAAACATTTTTCCTTTCATTATTTTTCAGGATGTTGCAGCTTGCACCTACAAGGTGGAGTACACAGTACAATAGTGTAATTTGTTGGAGAGAAGGAGAAACTAACCCAGAGGATATGATACAACACACCTGGGACAAAAAGCTGTTCCTTAGACATAAAAATTTCACATAAACTGAATCAGTGCAGTCTGCATTGTGCTTCCATGTTCACCTCCAGATACAGAGAGACTTCTTTGAAGAAAAAATTAAACATTTCTTTTTGTTCATTCATAGTTGGTTTTGTTTGTTTGTTTGTTTGTTTGAATACATCACTCTAAGTATCATTCTAAAGAAGGTAACAAAATTCAATTAAGCCTTGCTATTTTAAGCCTAGACTAATACTTTCCATTTTGATTCAGGCACACAACCTTTCCACATAGTAGAAGCAAATATTCTAATAAAAAAATATAGCCACTTTCTATACCCAAATTATTTTATTTTTGTAGCTATCACTGACTCTTCTACCTTCTGTCAATTTGGTTAAGGGTTTTAAAAATTAATAGGAAGGCATAAGAGCCTGATAGACAAATATTGACAGCATATTTTTTTAAAAAAAGATCACCTTGTGTTCAGAAAGGAAAGGATTAAAAAAGCATATTTCTTTTATCTTAATAAATAACTCAGATAGCCTGATGTGTTTATTATCAGTTCTTGTTCAGGAGACATACTCACATACAGGACAGCTTTTTACCAAGGAAGTGTAAGTCCCAAATTTCACATGCCAAATAAATTTAAAAAATGCCTCACGAGTTTTTGACTTTGGTGGATCCCTGAGAAAGAGGTGTTTCTGATCTGCTGGCAAGGCATATTTGTCACACTTCAGGGAAGAGTATCTGACCATGTTTTAGTTATCTCTTTATTTGCTTGCCAGAAAGAACAGATGATGTTAATCACAGCAATGATGGAAGAGAGCATCCAAAAAGTCCACATGGCTTTTGATTAAAGCATGCTAGATAGTGTTTTAACTTCAAGGGTTTTGTTGTTGTCACAGATCCCCGCAGGGATGCCCCGAATACAGCTGTGCTTTTTCGCCAAGTATTGTATACGGTACACTAACCCTCTTGCTGTTGTTTTTTCATATATCTTTTTCTATTTTTGTTCAAATAGGTTACTAGAAACAGTTTCGCACCACGTCCAAAATGTGCCAGCCCATCCAGAATGTGTCAAATGCCGTGCTCAGACAAGCTCTGTTGGCAGAACTAATAGGGCTCTCAGAGGCACTAAAATTTTCACAGCCAGTGCAGAGAACAGAGTCCAGCTTCACTGGAGGGTGGGGCAGTGGCCACTTGGAAGGATTGGCAGAAGGCTGGCTGGAGTGGCTGAAGGACACCACCCCTGAATGCTCACAATTGCCACTGAAAGAAATTAACTAGTTTAGTCCCAAGGTAATGATGTGAAGCATATCACCTGCCTGGGGTGAGGGAACAGGTGAGGATGTATCAGAGAAAGGAAACTGAGGATCTGGGATTCACACAGAAACCCATCACAGACAGGTGTGAAGCTAGAACACTGTAAAACCGCAGCTCAATGACTACATCAAAATTCCAATTCTTTCTAAAGAAGAGGTTTAACAAACAATCAATCTCTCTTATTTATTGTGATTTTTCTTTACCCATGGACAAAACTGACTTGGAAACTGTGTTGAATTGTGAGATTGAAGAGTGAAACTGTTGTATCATAAAAATTTTGTGTTACTCCAAAAAACCCTCTGATTAAGAAAAGTTGCAGAAGGCATTTCTTATCAAGCTGGTCTAGTGGAAGCTGTCCGTACCCATGGCAGGAATGTTGGAACCAGGTGATCCTTAAGGTCCCTTCCAAACCATTCTATAATTCTATGTATTTCCTGGTACTAAACGACAGTAAAAAAAATGAGATGGCAGACAAAATTCAATGTCAAAAAAGGCAAACTTATACATGTTGGTAGAAACAACTTTATACATGTAGTGTACACCATTGCATAGTCATGAAAATCAGCTCTTGCCCAACAAGAGAAATGCAAATAGCTGCGTGCCAAATGTCAGCATCCTTAGTGCTCAGGTCAGCTGAAATAACAAAGAAACTGTAGAAAAGGATAATAAGAGAGGAAACATCCTGCCACTGTGTGTATTCCTGGTGTATCTACATCTTAAATTCTGCAAATAGTTTGGGTTGTGTCACTTCAAATGGGACCAAGTAGAATTACACGTCTTTCAAAGAAACTGGGCAATGCCCTTCCCTTGAGAGGTAATTACATAAACTGCAACTCTTCAGGTTAAAAAAAACAATATTGGTAGAAGGAAAATATGATTTAAGTCTACAGAATTAAGAATTGCATGGAGATACTGAAAAAGAGACTGATTATTCATTATTTTTCAGGATGTAGAACCAGGAAGAACCAAATGAGATTATCATTTGGAGGTTTAAAATAAACAGAAGGAAATACTTTTTTAAATAGGGCATAATTCAGTTGTGGAACTCTTTGCAAATGTCAAAAGTATAAGTGCATTCAAAGGCAGATTGAAGACTTTCAATGAAAAATCCATCAAAAGCTATTAAACACAGTGAAGTGATTACAACATACAGCTCAAAAAGTCTCTGAAATGCAAATTGCTGGGAGTAGAGAGGGTACAAGTTAAAGTATCATTCTGTATTTGCCCTGTTTCCATGACTTCTTCCATAAGCACACTTTATTTATTCTTGTCAGAAATGGGATGCTGGAGTAAATGCACTTTTGAGCTGATCCTGCACAGCTGCTCTGTGTGTAGTATATAACTCAGATTTCTCTCAAGCCAACAGGGTAATTTCATTGACTTTAATGGGAGCTGAAGTAGGCCGTCTGAGAGAATGAGCCTCCAATCCGATGTTTTGCTAAGGATGTGAAAGCTAAACTTGTTAGATTGGTAAATGCAAATTCAAAGGAAACTACAGTTGCCCAAACCTTTGAGCTGCTGGAATTCAGCTGCAAAGAGAGACCACTGTGGGGATTTATTTTAAAACTGTATGCAAAATCTCTAAGTTTATGATTGATCTATTCTTGAATTTAAGTGACTGGTCAGCTGCTTTTGCTCTCTTGAGTGGTAGCTGATCTGTTTGCATGACTCTTCATTTGAGCTTCTAAAATGCCCGGTCAATTCAAGGTCAGCCTATAGTTTTATGAAATTAAGATGATAATAGATATGGCCAGACTACAAACATGTCACCTCCTTTTCCCGAATTATTTGCTTTCCTGAGACACTCATTAGTAAGTGCACAATTAGATCAATATTATTTG
Source organism: Daphoenositta chrysoptera (assembly GCA_013397915.1). NCBI lineage: Eukaryota > Metazoa > Chordata > Aves > Passeriformes > Daphoenositta > Daphoenositta chrysoptera. The sequence continues at coordinate 3,382,162 of VZRO01007445.1, read as the reverse complement.
ATTTTCTTTACTTTTAGAGAAGAAGAACTCTTTTAGGAAACAAGTCATGTACCTGCAGACAGAATATGTCCTTAAAAAAGAAAGAAAATAAAACCAGACTGGAATAATTATTTTAAGAATGTAACCCACAAAGTTCAGTCATACTACCATGACTAAGTTTTTTACCGAAGACAAATTAAATACCAGTGATGTACTAGCATGGAAAAACATATAATTGTCTCATAAAAATATTTATTATTTGAAAGTAGAATATTTTTAATTTCCAGGAAATATTACTTTGGATATGTAAGCATATTCTCAAGACATCTCATATCCAAAGGCTGTAACGCTGCATTTCTGCGTGAGATTCACTCTGTGCTGTGTGGGGAAGAGGAAACAATTCCTTCCACTGCAGTACCCTAAAAATGTGAAGAGCAATTCAGGTACCGAGTATAGGCATTTAATACCAATTGAGATGCTCTATGGTAGTTCAAGACACATGCATGATGCTAACAGCTTTGACACAGGAATGATGGAGGACTTCCACCTTACAGAGCTGCAATACTCCTGAGCACCTCAAAATGTATTAAGGAAACATTTTTAGATATTTGATTATTTCCCTAGGTTTCAAATGTAAGCAAGCTGTAAGGACTCTCCCAGTTCATCTCAGTCTGTGGCATCATGTTCATGTAGGTCACACCTGACACTTGTGGAAAGTTGCCTTTCTCTGTAGAGAAAAGATTTTAATGGGTAACTGACTAATTCAGGCTTGACTCCCAGTTCTTCTTCAGCCAGTTCCAAGAGAGGTCAGTCCTGCAGGGGGACCATTACACAATTACAAAGCAAATTTAAACCATGTAAAGGAGTTTTGTTCCCTGATCTCACAACAAGCTCTAAGGACTTAATGTTAAATGTCTCTCTTTCTAGAGGCAGGAGTGGAGTAAGGGGACTGAAGTGACTTGACCCAGTCCACTTGACAGGCTATTAGCACAGCTAGCAATGCAGCCTTTTATTGAGAACAGCTAAATATGGTACATAAGAGCTACTTTATCCTAATATGGAATGGTTAGCCTGGCTCAAAACAAAGATGAAGCTAATTAGATTTGTTTCAGGTTTCATGGTTAGTGAAATATGATCTGTAACTAAGAGAGGTGAATGAATTAACATTAAACTTCACAAGCATGTTTATTATAGACAAATGCAGGAAACTGAACGGGAAATAAGAGCAGTGGGTTTTACCTTTATCGTCTGGACGTACTGGGGAGGTGTCAATACAAGTCACCTCAACCAAGTATCACAATGAAGAGAGGAAATTCATTACTGTCAGAAGGGATTTTATTAACTTTAGTGCAGTCTTCCACCACTCAGTAGAATGTCTTTATAGGGAGGTATGCTGGGGCTTCTGCACTCTGGGAACACCTTGATGGCACAAGTACAAAGGAAACTGGGTTTTTTTGTTTGTTAGTTTTTTTTTTT
>VZRO01007445.1:3345624-3377577 GCA_013397915.1 Daphoenositta chrysoptera | reverse complement strand
AAAAAAAAAAGAAAAAAAGAAACGATGAATTTCTTATGTCTTTGAGTATTGCTGAGCTCTACATAAATAGGAATATGCTCGCTGTAGGGAAACAGTAAGATTCAACTATTCCCATTAAAATGCTAATTGCAGTCCTTTTATAGATCCGTTGGAATGGATTTGGGGAACAAAAATAGCACCCAGAGATTATCACCAAAAGAAAAAAAAAATCAAAGAAGAAAACATGACATTAAAAAACCTTGCTTCTAAATTTAGAAGCCCAGTAAAGTGAGCCTAACCATTTATTCTCCCTGGAGCTGCTCCATATATTAAACTGATACTGAGAAATCATGAATTCTTATACTTAAAACCACAGCTCTCAATTTGGATTATTGTACTTCTACATATTTTGTGTCCTGTCCAAGCTATTACTGACAACTGGACAGAAAGCTCTCCAGTCCTTACTACACAGAAATAAATATTGTGGAGAAACAACATTAAACAATACAATCTTAAAATTACCTGTTATTAAAAACAGACTACTGTTTTTTTAGAGGGAATGTATTACTCAGCTGTAAAATAATATGTTTGCCATTCACTCTAATGTTTCAACATTATGATTCAATCTTCTAAAAAGCTGACATTGAAAATAACGGTGTAATAAACCAATTTATCATAATGTGTAAAAGAAACTACTGGAATAAATTGGAATAACCTTTCAAAAACTAGCAGCTTTTAAAAGTATTAATTTCTACTCCAGATAATTGGAAAAGACACCTGGGTGGCCAAGCAATATTTTTTATGGGATTGCCCTGTCAGGGACTCAGATTGTCTTCAGAGTCAGGAGCGATAGTTTAGCACTAAGTGACAGTGAATCTTGCAAATGGGTCTTCCTGGATGCTGTTTGCCATAAATTACCAAACTGAACTCCCCTTCAAGGTCAACCATAAAAGAAGGCAGATATCAAATGGCCTTCACAGGCACCCAAAGTAGTCTTCAGGGTTCACATAAGCAGGTGCTGCTTATACTGAATCCTATAAAAGTGACTCAATAGACAGACAATATAAATTATTATCAAACTTTGAAGATATTTTTGGGAACTAAAAAGCAAAAGAACATTATTGGAAGTTGTACTTCATAGAAATAAGGACTAAGACAAGTTTCTCCCCATTATAGAGCAGTATGTGAAATGAAACTAAATTAATAAGGTGAGAATTGAAGACACCAATATGTTTCAAAGCACGCATGTGAAACAGCTTCTTAAAGGAAAGTAAGACATCCTAAGTCTGTCAACTTCTTTTACCTTTTGCCTTTCACAAAATCTCTTGTCATTTTTGTCTCAAGACCATCTGTGTTTACATAAGCGTTGATAGTTAGAGTGTTTCTTCTTTGAAGCCATAATTTTGGATTAATAAAAGTTTAGTCAGTAGGGTTTATAAAAGCAGCTAGTAGCAGCATAAAATTGTGCTACAAAAGTGATTTTAGTGCCTTTTTCTCTGAGAGAGAAGGAATGGTTATAAACAATCTGATGTCTTGAAACCACAGGAAGTTCTTTATTGACTTTATAGTCATCCCTTTTGGTCCAATATGGAAGCTGTGTTCCAACAGTTACAAAACGTGAATTCACATTAAAAAAAAAAGTGTAGGCAAGATTTACAACCTGGCCTCTTTTGTGGTATCTGCATTTAAGCAGAGCTCCCTGTCACTTCTCACTGGAAAGTCTGGACTGATGTTGTGTTATGGAGCACCATCTGCAATGCTGCTTACTTGAACTTCTATTGCTATAAAGACAGAGAAGTCATGCTCAATACCCTGTGGTTTTGGAAAGGCAGGGAAAGCAGGAGGGTGTGATGAGGCTAAATGAGTGTCACAGTGCAGACAGCACCTGCTGCAGTGACACCAGCAAGCCCATGGATGCCACGGAGCCAGAGGGAGCACTGAGGATCACAGAATTGTAAAATGGTTTAGGTTGGAAAACACCTCCAGGATTGTTGAGTCCAACCATTAACCCAGCACTGCCAGGCTCACCACTAAACCATATGCCCAAGTGCCACATCCACACAAGTTTTGAACATTTGCAGGGATGGTGATTCCACCACTTCCCTAGAAAGCCTGTTCTAACGACTGACCACCCTTTTGGTGAAGTAATGGTTCCTAATATCCAATCTAAACCTTGCCTGGCACAACCTGAGGCCGTTTCCTGGCCTGTTGCTAGCTACCCGGCAGAAGAGGCTGACACCATCTCTCTACAACTTCTTTTCAGGAAAGTAGGTCTCCTCTGAGTCTCCTTTTCTCCAGGGTGAACAATCCTTGTTCCCTCAGCTGCTCCTCATAAGACTTATGCGCCAGACCCTTCACCAGCTTCATTGCCCTTCTCCAAACATGCTCCAGCACATGAAGGACGCCTCAACCTTTAATGTGTTTTGGTTCAGGTCATGCATGGGGATGTCACAATCCCATTATAACCCTTTGCACTGACCCCTTTCTACTTCAGTGAAATGTATCCTCATGCTAATATGTTTTTAAACAATTCTGTATTGGCATGCTGCAGCCTATTGGAAATCTTTCAGGAGCTGCTGCAGTGCACAGAGCAAAGCTTCAGCTAATGCAAACTGCTGACATGTTTTTCAGAAGCCTCTCAAAATGAGAAATTTCTCTTTGCATACGTTATACTCTTTAACCTTAAAGAAGCAACAGACCTTATGTTAAAAATAATTAAAAATAAAGGTTTGAGGATTCATGGAGTGAACTATGCCACATCAGCCAAATATTCCCAACAGCATTCCTGTCATAACTGTGTCATATTGTGTAGCATGAAAACAGCGCTTCTTTAAACTGAACTTTTGATAGTTTTACAATAGTTCTGTAAGAGCCCATGAAAAGATAGAAACTTTACTGGACAAAGCAAAGGCTTTTGAATTCCTGCGGCTGCTCATATGAATTAGATGACTTAGAAAGTTTCATACAGCGTATGTACCTTTCTTTGCTCTGCAGTGCTGCTTTCCTCCTTCCCTCCCTGTACAGTGAGCCACTCCTCCTTGTGCTGTGATAATATTTTTGTGTCTGCTATGACCTCTGGAACTGAATAGCTGTTTCATATAATTGCAAAGCTGTCCCACTCTTTCCCACTAGCTTCACCTCAATCCTGAGAAATGAAACAAAGAGAGATTCTCCTCACAGCCGCTCTTCAGTGAGCTCAGATGTCTGAGCCACAGCCAAAACTAGGTCAAACAGCCCGTTTCCACATCACATACTGACCTCTTAACAATTTTGCTCTGTGATATTCCTAGCGGGTCTCAGCACAGACATTTGCAAGAAATGAGAGGAGTAAAATCCTCTCCAACACTTTCTCTAATTTTAAAATAAATTGGTGACATAGTTTGAAGTTCAGTCTAAAGATGTGCTAATTATACAGGGAAAAATCTAATTAACCGAATCAGGAAACCCATAGCAACTATTGTCACATTCTTGTATGACAGAAGCATCAATCTGGCAGTCACTGGAGCATACGCTCAATAACTGCCTGAACTCAGATGCTTTTTCATCAAGACCTGCAAAGTTAAAATGAGATACCAGCTATGACAACAGTTCAGCTTCACAGGCCATATTGCATGAAGCAGCATTTCCTTCTCTCCTCTTTTTTTTTTTTTATCTAAAAAATAAATAAATATATAAGAAACCTCCCAAACAAAATACACTTAGCATAGTTGTAGGTTGAAAGTGTTGAAATGTTATGAAAATGACATTCCCTGAGAGTGAAAGGGGACAAATTTGCAGTATAATGGAATATTTATTCTTTTTTTCTTTCTGCAGCAGTTAATAAATTACACTGAAGAAACATGGAATTCCTGATAAAGATAATGGGACATTAAAAGAGAGAGTGAGGAAACGCCAGGAAAACAACATCCAATGTATGTAGGAGAGATGAAATTGCACCACTGATGAAAATGATCACTTCTGCTGGAATTTCTCCCTTCCAACACTCAATACTCTGACTAAAGGAAGAAGTTAAAACATTATGTACATTTTGAAGGTTCTTCTTTCTCCAAAAATATCATGAAAAATAGGAAGAAAAATGCTAGTCTCAGAGGCAGGGAAAGATACACAACTTGTAAACTGTAAAAATGTAGAACTTATTTTAATAAGTTTGGTACATATGTGTTCCCAAAGCTTTTGCATTTAAAAGGTTCATCCAAATAATCCCTGGCATAGTTAGCATTGCTGATTAAAGACTAGAGGAGGCTTTTAGGGACCATAAGGCATTTTGTTTTGAACCAGCTAATATATCTAGAAGGAATACATCAGCTTTCAGGTGTAAAAGAAATTCAATACACTTAAGGGTGTGAGAAGAATGATACACGGTAACATGGTGTTTGGGAGAACCAAAAACTTCCTGCAAGGCTGATGTATGTGTTTCTGATACCCACGAATTAGTGAGCTAATGTGTAAGATACACGTAAAGAAGAAACTATCAATGAAGCAGTAAATTTTCAGCATTTTTTGACACAAGAACTAAGAGAAATCCCAGTGTTGAAACTGTAACATCCCCAGTGGAAAAGCAAGATCTGAAAGAAGGGTTAGTCTGTGGCAAGGAGCACACAAGGTGTTAGGTAGGATATGGCAAATGCAAATAAAAATTGGGCAGAATTTTGAAATAAAAGCAATGAAAATGAGACTGGCTAGACAAGAATTTTCAGGACTGATATAACGGTAAGGGAAAAATTTGCCGCAAAAGGTGGTGAGCTGTATTAAATTTTGACTGAGCAGCCACATCCTTCCATGGGAAATAGCATGCATGACACACATCTGGTCAGCAACATTGCACTTAGTGTTACTCTTCAAAAGACTCACCCACACTTCCTATGAGGCAGCTGAATTGAGATACCCTTGTTACCCACGTATGAGGTTTCACTTAAGGAAAACAGGATAAAACACCACCACCACCACCACATAAATCAACTTCTGAGTTCATCTAGATCATAAACTCATTAAACAAGTAATGTCAGAGATGGATTTATGTGTTCTATTTCCACTAAGACATAGTAAGAACAACAGCAGAATAAAAGAACACAAATATATATTCCACAGATTAGGGCAGTATTTTGGATAATGTGTTAAAGAAGACACTACCACAGACTTGATAGAAGACACTATCACTGTCACAGACTATCACTACAGATTCAGTAGCACTTGCTGCACTTTAAATACCTCATGTATTACTCACTCAGCTAAAAAAAATTTAACTGAGGAGATGGTAACTTGTGCTAGCAGAAAGTAAGATTGCTGCTCTGCCATGAAAAACGCTTTGTTTGCCATAGCAATGGGGTCTGAGCTTTTCGTAAGGAACAAACAAACATATATGACTTAATGTTATACGTGAAAGATATGGTACCATGATCACTAGAATTATAAATTATTATTTCCATCCTTTCCTTCACAACTTTGGTTTAGTCTGTATGAAAAAAACAAAAACAAAAACAAAACCAAAATGAGTATGTAAGTTTTCTTTGTTGATCACAGCATCCTCTCCTTTGCCATTCTGTCAAGCCTACACTTCTTTGTAACTGCAGGTAGCATCAGTTTCTTTGGGTTTTATATTACAGATGGACAACGCCTTTTGGATTGTATTGGATTATCAGTTATTCTCTAGAGCCTGGGTTCTGAGAACCATGAAACCCTCTTACAGTAATTTTTAAGACAAATGATGACTTTGCTGCTGAATCCCTGGTGCAAAGAGTAGCTACGACTCTGTACCTGAGACATGGCTTTCAGGAGACACTTCTCACTATGAACTCCAGCACAACAGTTCCTCTTATTTACAACCTAATGAGTAAATAAATGAATATTATGAAACCTTTGCTTTAAAACAGTGACTTCTGTAGCATACTAGAAGGGAAAAAAATCCATTAAATCCTTCCTTAATTAGATTAAAGAAACCTGATCCTTTCTGTATGGGCTTAAGACTGGCATACCAATGGAGGACAGGATCAAAAAGTTTATTAATTGTATCCTACCCCCTGATTTCAGGGCTGGTTATTGCCAGTCATCAGCACACCTACAAGTTGTCATTTGAGCCACCAGCTAGAGAAAAGTTTATGCCCAAGCAAGTTCATTCCCTCACCTGCAGTGATTACAATGATATTATTTTCTTCAAGGTAACATGGACATTATTCAATATAGGCAGCAGCCATCAGTCCTTAATAAAGAATTAACTCATAATCTCTTGTATTAGAGCTGTTAGGTTTCTCCAGTAATGCTTACTGTTGCATCACTCTCTCAGGATAGTTTTTTCATAGGGGAATCTCCCAGGAGATAATTTTTGTAGTGCTGTATACGACATGTTAAATTCATTTAGCATTTATCATACTTACTTGTGATTTTTTTTCCAACGGTAAGACATAATTAAGACATATGTTGGAACATATGCAGCAGCTGTCTTTCAAAGGAACTAAAAGGTCGTTAGAAGACTGGAAGCAATGACCAGCAGCAGTAATGCTTGTTTTCTCCTAAACCATAGAGGGGAAGAGAGGGGAAGGTGGGAGACAATTTGTCTGGTTGACTAGCAATTGGCAGTAGAAGGTATTGCTGTGGGTCTTAGGAGGAATACACAGAGTTGGATACCTGCAGCAATACTTATTTATTAGATGAGATTTTAAGGACTTCAGTATTTAAGTAGCTAAGTTGTCCTTTTAAAGGTGTCATCATGTGTATGCTCTGCTTTATTGTGTGAGGCACCTTCTGGTCTTGTTGCCCTGGTATGTTTTGGGAAAAAAATTTAGAACGTGTCCTATAGAGAAAAATCTCCTGTTTGTGACATTTCTCAGTGCCTTGGCATTTTCATTTTGGTTAGAACTGTTCTTCCCTGTACTGGTGAAATAGAGGGTAATGCATCACCGGGAGGCAAGAGATGTGAGGTTTTAAAAGAAATCTGCACAGCTGTGTACAGGAAAGTCAGTGACAGTAAAAATACAAAGCCAGTTCGGTATGTCCCCCATATTGGCAGTGAACAGGCAAAAAGGACCAGCTGCCTTCCTTTATCCTGCTGTCAGACAGATCCAGCATGTTCCCACACATGATGTGGACGGGACAGCACAGCCCCTTACCTCAAGAGGGGCCCACATTTCCATCTATAACATCTTTAAATGTCCTTAAGTATCTCAGAGACTCTGATGTGTGGTTTCTTTTCAATCATCGTTTTCCAGGGTGTGAAGACAGGCTGGGTGTTGTCCTTCAGTGGTTCTCATAAAAAACCACAATGTTTTCAACCAGAAGGTGCCAAATGACAGGCGTGAAGGAAGAAGTTTTAGCCAAGGTACAAACACATCAGCTCTGGAGTCACTCCCAGGGCACACTAAAACTCAACAGAAGAAGTCAGAAATTGATATAAATTTCTGGCCAGTGGGAGTAATAGTTAAGCTACTCTGTGAACTACTGTGAGAAATCCCTACAGATCCTCCAGAGCACCACAGAGTTATGGAGGCCACACCAACCACTCCTACAATGGAAAACTCTTCAGACCTTCACAGAGAAAAATTTGTCACATCCCAATAAGGCAACATTTCTGTTTCTGTTCTGATTCTTGTTGAGAAAGATTGAGATTCAATTTGGGTTTGTGGAAAAAAATTTCTGTTGAGCTGTCCTTTGGCTCAGGCTTGACATTACTGTTACAAGTATTTTACTAATAAATGTTCAACCGATTTAAAGCCACTGCAGCCCAGAGGATTTGGTTTTGGCACTACTCTCAGAGTGTTCATAAGAAAATGTTGAGAACTTTCTTGGCCCTGGAGTAACAGCCTGGGGTCAATCAACATGTTTTTGCTTTGCTTTAATGAACATCTGGATATTAAACCCCTGTTTTCTGTATCTGGTCTGCTACAGATTTTTTTTCTGGTACCCGTAACAGGCTGGGCACTCTCTGAGCAATAGCTGACCTGCCTTGGGGAGCATTTAAGAAGGTGCTGAGAAAGCAGGAGACAAATGCCTCCAGTGCAGTAGTGGGATGCTCTGGCAGACACTTGGTACACCTTTCAGCTGTGCTGCATTGACCCAGGTTTCATTGAGAATCTGTACAGTGAAGCTTTAGATACAGAGAGCTGGAGTGCTCTCTGTGAGTTTATTGGCCCACTGCCTGAGTATTCCCTAACACCACCCTGTGATAAACTCCGCTGTGATCTACACACAAAGGTAATTTTGTTTGGCAAAGACCTCTCATAAAATAGCAAGGACGTATTTAATGAAGAGATAATATTACACAGTGGAAACAGTGAGCAGAATACCAGGTTTCTTTCACTTTTCTGCAAGGACTGAGAGAATGTATAACAAGCATAAGAATTTTCAGGGGGTGAATTTGAATGGAACAATGCAGACATTGGACTGCCGGTGATAGCTAAGTTACAGTGTCCCAAAAAGAAAACAGCTGGGAAGGGAACAATAGTTCCAACCATAAAAACAGAAAGAAAATTATAGTGGATTTTTAAATAACACTTAGATGAATTTTCTTAAATAGTCCAAAGTTTACACAGGTAAGCTGGTTCTTATTTTTCTGTAACAAAAGCCTGTAAATGTTTTGTGTTAAAACCTGATTCACCTACAATGAAAAGAAATCGGGATTTTTTTTTAATTATTATTTTGCAAGGAGGACCTATCTGTCTTGCACAGTTTCTAACAGCATGAGTACTTCTCATATTATATATATATATATATATATATACATATATAAAGATAAAGTAATTGACACTGTCATTGAGCTGAAGCCGTTAGATCAATATTAGCTTGAGAGGACCCATAATTCTTGCAGTTTTAACATTTAAATGACATTGCTGAATATAAAGTGTATCAAACATAGATGATTTGAGTATTAATTCTTCATTATTGTGGAAAGGATGATTAACTTCATTGAACCTTCACCTGAATTTGGCAGGGCATTAAAAATTGATCTCTATTTTCTAATTTTTCTTTATAAGTCCAGGTACAGATAACAAAATGAGTGTTCAAACCTTGATGCTTTTTACTTACTTATAGAGAAAAGGATGCCTATTTTTTGATAACGTGAAATAACAAGGAATTTTATATATTCTAATTTGAACTGTTGGTATCATTGCTGCTAATGAAGTCTTTTCAGTTCACAGAAGATGGTATGCTATTTCAACAAGATCAGCAAAATATGTAAATCAGCATGTGTGAAACAAAAAGGGAAAAATAAATCCCTGTGCTGTCATATTTCCTTCTGAAGTTCTGCAACAAATTACAAATAATTCCAAAGAAAGGGTTATCTTTTACTAGATGACACTTTTATGAAATTGTTTTAGCTTTTCTCTTTAGTGCAGGAAAGAAATCATTACAAATAGGATACAAGTGACCTACAGATGATAAATCTCCCCTTAGCTATTTCTTTGTGTTTGGCTTGCTGGGCATTATATATAATAAATACATTAATTTTAAATATGTTTACTTATCTTTAATTTTGAAATAATTACGACAACAGTATGTAAGCCTTGATGTTATTGCCACAACCATTTCACATTCATAATTTATGAAACAGCGTATAAAGCATATTAAAGCTTTGATGATCAAAAGGCCTAGATGTAATCTGGCCTCTTTGTTGTTTTCAGCTGGTGATTGTCTACAGTAATCTGTTTATGTTTGATACTATCACGGCCCTCTAAGATACTAACATACGGCAGTATTAGACAACTACAATGACTGTGGGATGGAAATTTCCATTTGCTCCAGAAAATATTCATCAACTCTACGATGACAAAAAACATAAACACTTTAATTAGTTTGTTCAATATACTACAAATTTTGATTCATCATTCTTAGCTGTATTTTCTCCACTTCCCTCTACTCTAACTCAAAACCACCTTTTTTTGTCTTCTCCAGAGGTCTTTGTTGTTTCAGTGATTCTGTGAGATGTTTTGGAAGTAACTGGAGTCATACTGAACCGGCTAGATATTTTAATATCAAAAGTTCACTATTTATTAATATCATTAAGACTACTTCACTTTTGTGACTTGAATATCCATACAGTTTCATGGATTTGGTAATTTACAAAATAATTATTCTGGTTGCCTCGTATACCAGTTAGAATTTGCTCTAGAAGAACCTTCATTGATGTTAATAAGCTTTAGATCAGGAATTTTGGAGCGTTAGTTGATTGCCTTTACGAATAGCATGAGGATATCTGGACTGATTTGCTGGTAATGTCTACACTTGGGAAACATATTTATGGGACAATAAAAGACAGAAATGGAGAATATTCTGCTGAATTTATTTGAAAAATTTAGTTCTCAAATGCCACGGTCGAAAGGTCATGGTAACGGCAGTGGCACAAGGAATCAGGCATAAGAGAAATTTCACTTTCAGGGAAGCGAAGAGTGCCCAGAGGAGGGCAGGAGGCATGTCCTGGGCAGCAGGATCTCCTGGCTCTGCCATCATCACCTGCACCTGGGCTGGCTGGCACATTTTGAAATGTGTAGAATTAAAAAACACCAACAAAATGAACAAAACAATCCACCACAAACCCAATAGGAAAACAACCTCCCTTGGATTAAATGACCCGTCAGACTTAGCATAAGTTTTAATTCTCCGTTTCTTCTTTAGCACATTGAAATGCAGTTAACAGTAGCAAGTGTTCATATTAGATAAGGGGAATTGTTGCTACTCATATAATTATGCTGTTTCTGTAGCAGAGTCTGGCAGTGAGAGAGAGCAAGACATCGCATCACACTGTCAGGACAGTTGGTGCCTTTGACAAGAATCCATTTTCCAGTGATCAGAGATGCAGTTTCTATTACTTCTTCTGTGCAAACGCAAACATCAATGAAACAAGCCTCTTTCAGAAGACAAGTCCCTTTTAAACCTCTTTTGCAATGCTGATGCTTTTAATATGTTTTTATGAAACTGCAGCAAAGACGAGTGTGCAGATCAAAAAGTGCGTACAAATAGAATCCTTAATCTGTATCTGTAATAGGAACTGAGCTTTCTGTGTATTGCAGAGATATATTTTTTTTAATGACTCAGACAAATCCTTTCCTAAATATATTCATTAGTTTGGGGTTCTTTTGCTTTTTCCTTACCTAGCATAACCTCTTCAGAGATCTTGATATTTAGAGTCATGTTCAAAAGCTGTTCACTGTAAGTCATCTGGGGCACTCAAGAAAGTTTTGTTTCGAAACTCTCCTCCCCCCGCCATGCAAACTCTCCTGCTGAGGACTCGTGCATGCCATCTGCTGGCACTTTCTAAACCTTTTATAAGCACTTTCCTGTTTCGTGGCCTCTCCCTTGTTCCTCCCAGCGACACAAAGCACCCCTGGTACTGCTGAGGTCAGGCACAAATTACCGGTGTCCCAAAAAATCAGCATCTCCCCAGCGGGATGCCCAGATACTGAGCTATCCACATTTATGAGGCACTTCCAAAAAGATTTCTTTGCCTGATTTTTTTTTTTTTTTCTCTTTAAAGCATGTTTATTAATAATGCTCTTGTTTAACTAGGAAAAGCATTTAAGGAATAAAAATGCTAATAGTTGGCATTTACCTGTTCCTTTATGAGAAATATTTTATTTCCATGTGATTCAGTAGCAGACACACACCCCTCTGTGTGGGGTTTTGATATGAAAACGTTCATTATTCATGCCAGTGTCCCTGCTCATGGCAGGGCACTTGGAACAATTTAAGTGTTTAAGGTCCCTTCCAACCCAAACCATTCTATGATTTTATGATTTATAAAATCTTTTGACAGTAAAGAAATGTTGAATAAGGCATGCTTACATAATTTAAAACTTCATGTAGTTCCTTTCAAGACTACATTTTAGATCTTTTCAATCACTTTATTAATAAGGCAGTTATTTGCAATTTTAAACATATGCACTTGCAGCTAATTTTTTTTTGGTGAATATGTTAAAAAATACATGCCTGTACATGAATAGGGAAATGCATGTAATTGTATAAAGATAGATGTGAGTGTTCCTGTGTCCATGTGTTTCTGTAAGGCAAGTAAACCAGCTATGACTGAAAAATTTTGAGCACCACTGGAGTTTCCTTGTTTGAAGGGATGCACACACACACATGCATGCACACACACTCATATAGTCTCCCTCCATGTGTGTCCTGTAGAAGAGCAAGTAAGCTGAACTGCTTTCTGCTGTTTCACATTAGCCAACAAGTATTCTTCAGGAACAGATTGAAACCCACCAGAGTTCTTGTTCCTTAGAAATAGCAATCACTGGTAGGGAAATTGTTAAGTGGCTGAAGTGGCAATTCAAGAGAAGCACTGCATAGCAAACTTTCATTTGGATGAGGAAAATGTATTGTGATAAGATCAGCAAAATAAATGGGGTCTTCCATCCTGTTTGCACAAAATGACTGCTGTGTCCCAGGGGTGGAGATGAGGACTTGTGCTCTCAGCTCCTACACAAAATATGCCAATCTTATATGAACCATTTATCACTCATTAATTTCTGGCTCATCAGCAATATTATCCAAACAGGGATGAAGAGAGGCCATGGCTAACCCGAAGTGAGTTAAAGCAGTAAAACTTCTGAATATCCTCGCTGACTTTATTGAACCAGTCCTTCTTTGTGTCTCTTTGAAGGAGAAATTATGCTTATTTGCTTTTTTGCAAGGTGTTGGTGAAGTAGCCAGTTCTAAGGAAGGAGAAAATAAAAAGGCAAACAAACATTTAAGAGTAATTTTGTGTGAGGAAAACATTGCAACTCTCAGACCAATGCAAGAAGGCCTGAATCACATTTCCTGAAATGCAAGACGTGGCTTCCCTGAGTCAGCCAGTCAATCTAACTCTAAGGATGTCAGTCTGTGGAAATTCAAAGCCTAAATGACAAGCATTCCAGTCTAGAAAAAGTATTAGTGGTTAAACAGAATAAAAAAATACTTAAAAAAAAAAAAAACAAAAAACTCTCTTAAAATGCTATCACATGAGAAACAAATGATAAATCCTATAACACACACACTGAAAAAATGCAGTGAAAGCATAAATCTTCTAATCTCTGCCCCTCACTCTTCCTCCCACACTATAACAACAGCAAAAGTCTTACTTTTTGGATTTTCTTGTTTTACTTAGGTTATCTCTGAAATGGAAAACCAGCACACATTGAACTTACATCGGTTTCTGAAAATGAATGTATTATATGTTTTTAGGAATTGGTTGGATAATCTTATGAAACATTAAAGTTAAGCCTCTTACTAGGATCATATTTAGAAAATGTCACAGTGACACATTTTTGGGAATCCTAATTATGAGAAAAGATACTGATAGAAGACATTATTCTTCACAGAGGAATAGAAGAAGCAACATAAAATAATTTTTCTGTTACTTATATAAATCATTTGGTACAATTATAACGGTGTTCAAAGATTAATACTGGAATGTTAGAATAACATTTAAAATAATTGCTTTTGTTCCTTTAATCTCCTAGTTCCATTGTTCTTTCATCTTCTGCTTAAATCCAAATGGCTACATTTGAAAACTTTTAAAAACATTTCACCAGAAAAGCTCATAGAGATGTATTATCTCACTTTCATTTCTGTCCTGAGGCTATCGTGTTTGACGGTGACAGAAAATAGTTTCAAGGACAATATAATGACAGAGATGAAATAAATTAAAGGAAACTATAAACTACTTAGTTGCAGAAATAATTTGCTCTTGTTCTAAAACTGAAATCTGGAATTAATATTTTAGAATAAAAAAAGGTGCCTTTAAAACTGGAGTAGGCTTTCAAAAAGCTGCTACTGTTTAATTCATGATAGTAGTGTTTTGAAGGAACATTCCTAGCATTATCCAATTACCACTTTCTCTCTGCAAACTATAAAATTTGGGTGAAAAGTTGATTACATATATATTCTGAAAGTATTTAATCATCAACAACGTCTTGCTAATCAGGCATAAATCTGAGGAATTACTTGAACTATGGCAGTTGTTTTCTCAGTGCTGAAATGCAGCAGATGATCCTCCAGTCACTACTTTTACAGGGGCCAAAGCTGCTTCCACATCCTGATGTGGAGCTGAGGGCAGCAGACTTTTGCCTCGACACCTGCAGGTCTTTTTCACACTCTTTTCCTCTCCTTCTCATACCACACACTTGATACCACTTTTGCTTAAGCAAAACAGAAGGAAACAACAAGCATATGGGGGTAGGTGAAAAATCTCAGCCACAGCCCTGGATTAGGGATCTGGCTCGTGACATTGGACAGGTACGTCCATGACCCTGGGACTGAGAAACCAAAACTAAAAAAATGATTTAGAGTTAATGAGATCCATACCAATAACCAGCGTGTATCAATTAGGCCTGAGCTTAATAATAAGTTTGAAAGATACTGCTTTATTTCACACCAAAAGTCAACTTTTATAATTTTACTGTTTTTAAGAGTCTGCTGACTGTGTTGTGGCTACAGCAAAGTAATAGTAGTGATTGGTGTTTCCTCCTGTTTAGAGGAATTCTTAAATTCCCTAAGGCCAAAATCCTTTGGTGCCTCTGCAGAAACATAAAAAATGGATAAAGAATTTTAAAAACTGAAATAAACAGCAAGAGAGGAAAGACTTTCAGCACCTCAAAATTGTCAATATGAATGTGGACATCCTTTTTTAAAAAAAAAAAAAAAAACATTGGTGTGGAGCTCCCCACGACTACTTTCTGAAATCCATTCAAAATCCTTTATTGTTTCTAGCTTTCATAACTAGGCTGATATAATCCAGGGTGATCATTTTACTCTAGTTCTTTTGAAAGTCTCTACCATAATTAATATATTATATAGTAACAGCAAACATGGCTGTTTATTACTTTAAAAAGAAATATAAATATTTATAACCTAACATACCAAATTTGATTAATGATGTCAGGTAGCTAAGTTTACACACTTAAGGAAATCTGATATTAAATGCTGATTTAATACTTTGTTTTTTTTCTTTCTATGCATTTCAAAAGGACCACTCAGTGTGAATTACTGACTGCTTTCCAAAGTATAAAGCTATATGTCTTTCAAGTTTGATTAATACTCATAAAGGTAGCAGTATGCAATTCTGTTCAGAGTGCCTATGCTTGCAATGCCTAGATTAAATCATTTTGAAGATGTTATGAGTTAAAAAAAAAGACAACAAACCCAAGACAAAACAAACCCAGAACAGTGTTACAGCGTTTTAGAAACAGTTATTAATTTCTTTACATGTTTTGATTTATTGTGATTTCAATAACAGCACCAAGTAGAAAAGGTAAATACTTGTCTTCATGAAGACAGGTTCATTTTGGGGAATCATGGCATAATTTTTAACTACTGTATGACTACAGTGTCTCAATAATAATTACATAAATGAATCCTACTTTATTTCATAACATATTCCCACAATGCCTTGCCTTTTCCTCAAGTGCCATACCCTTTCTAGTTTTCTTAATGCTTTCCCAGTAGCAGTGTACTAAAAAGCTTTTAAATAACTTATGCCAACCTTCTTTTCTTTTGTCCTTTTTTCTTTTTAAATTAATCACCTATAAAACTGCGTAGTCTCTAGATACTACGAGATGAGGATTGCCCCCATTTTGCATAAATTGCTTTTTTGTTACTATTACAAGTCTTATAGGCTCAGCTCCTTGTTAACATGGGTCACAATAAAACCGAGTTTTCTCAGGTCACACTAGAGACTAACACTTGCCCAAGGATATTTCTGTGCTTATTGCCTTTTTTCCCTGAGAAATCCTCCTCACTGAGAAATAATAACATTGTTAAATTTGCATCCAGTTCACCTGGGTTTGCAGTTGGAGGCTTTTATAATGTACTGCCTTCTCTTGGCTTCACATGGGCCATAACTTTCACTTTCTAATTTGTTTTGTCTCACTGACAGCACAGCAGTGGAGGAAAAGGAGGAAGCCTTTCTCCATTCATCCATCCGTGAATCTGTCACTGCCTTCAAACTTATTTCCTTCTAAGTCCTTCTGTAATTTTGGTTATGACTGTCCTTCCTGAGCAATGACAAAGGTTGAAAAGAAGTCACTGGCAGGGGTAAGGCCAGATCAGACACTGCTCTGGTGGGTACCTGCCTCCTTGGCTGCTTGTTGGAAGGTGGCAGGGGGATCTGAGAGGCTAACATTTCCTTCCCGAAGCCTGACCTATCTCTGTGGTTTGCCCACCAACATCAGAAGAAAAGATACAGAATGGAACCTAAAATAAAGAACAGTATAGTCATTCCTCCATATGTGACTGCATACAACAGCATGTTTCCTAGTTTGTTCTTGTTTCTATTCACACAAAAAGGGCTGCCATTCTTGAAGAAATCAGGCTTTTTGATTTTAGTGACTTGTTACCCTGTTTCCTAATCAGTGTCCTGATGTTTCTAAGCAGTATCCTTCAATTCTGGAACAATTCCATTACAGTGACAATTCAGTCATGCTTAATATGGAGTCTATGCTTTTCTCCAACTCTCCTCTTATTTGCAAAATAGAATATAGATAAAAAATACAAACTCCTAATTTTAATACACATAAATCTGAAATTCTCACCTCTCACCCTCCTTGATACATGAGGCAAGTTTTAATCTCTTCCTGAACCAATATGTATTACAAGTAGAAAACACAGTCAAGTGCGGGAAAAAAAATCTCATTGCTCAAATAAGCAAGAGATGTATATTCATATATTCACAAAGAAATTCAGCAATGTTTTTAAAATGAGAGAGTTTTGGACATTTTCCATCTTTCTCCTGGCACTATCAGTAGGGGATATTTCAAACTGCTGTTTCTTCATCACAAATGCAGTGTCACTATTAAGCAGCACCCAAGAAGATAACTGAGCTGATGGGTCTTGCTTGGTTCATTGTTTGGTGATGGGATCATGGGAATGTAAACAATTCTTACATATAGAGATGATGTAAGGCAAATTTCCAAAAGACAAATCAACCATGCATTTCATTTTGCTATCAACTTGAATAGTACTGAGAAAACTTGTCTCGTGGACTGAAATCAACACATTAGATACAGCTTGTTAGCAACCATATCAGCATCCTAATCAACACTGCTTTGAGTTGACAGAGTAAAGCTAACCAATACAGACAACAGGGCACACGCAGAAAGGCTCTGGGTAATATTGGGAAAGGAGGCATTACACGCTCGAATGAAGAAAAAGAAAAGGAAAGAAAAGGCAGACAAGTCTCTTCATACATCCTTTCACTCACACATTGAAAGTGCGAAAAGGATATCCAAGAATCATTTGCCACATGCTCTGAAGAGCAACTTTAAAAAAAATTGTCATATTTTTTGTCACATTCAAGAATTTTACAAGTATGAGAGAAAAAGCTGAAATCGGACAGCGGTACACAACAGATGGGCTGAATTTCACTTTCTACCTCTAATAGGAATGACAGCTTCCTTAAATGAAGACTTTCTGTAATGAAGTTCTTTTTAAAGCTCAGAGAATGTATCTTAAAAATGTCTGTGTGAGATGAGAGTATTGCTAGTGTCCCCCCTCAAGACAGGGAACTGACCTACAGGTGTTCAATTGCCAAATGTAACAGTGAACTTGGAAAGTCAGTCCAAGAAACCTTTAACCTGACCCCTGTCTGTGGCATCCTTGGGGGGAGGCTACCCAGGACCTTCAACCACAGCTGAGAGTTGCTCACTGTTTCTGCCAATAGGCCCCAAATATTTCCTTTTGCTTAGCCAAATGGAATGAACTGGAAATAAAATGCATTTAGGGGACAACTGTAAAAAAATTTTAGTCGCCTGCCCTTGATTACCAGGAAGCCTATGGCACAGGCCAAGAGAAACCCAAGGTAGAGTTTTCTCTCTAGGTATGTCTTCTTTGGGATAGAGTTGAAGCAAATTAAGAAGTTGCTCTCCCTTGCTGTTACAACATCCATAGCTACCTTGTTTTAATGCCCTCACCAAGAGATTGAGTCAGCTTCAGCACGCAGCCAGTGGGCTTGTTTTAAGCTGTTAACTGTGCATACAACTCAGTTGTGAAGGCAGCTCAACCTCCAGCTAAAGCACAGTAATGAACAGTTGGTGGGCAGTAACTGCTAAAACGACTATATCCACTTTTGAAGTCTCAGGTGCTTTAATTTTTTCTTTCTGCATTTTTCTGCCTTAACTGACATGACTTCCCATTTTACTACACAAGACAGGCATCCTACAGAGATTAACATATTTTTTCCTGTGTATTGCCGGTTTGTTCTTAGTGCATAGTGCCCCTCCTTGTGCAGTGAATGAAGCAGAGGTCTGAAAGAAACAATATATAATCATGAACTAAATACTGTGAGGTAACACATGCAAACAAGAGCAGTGAATGCTGAAATAGGCTACCCTAGTCCCTTGGTGCTTACCTTGGCTACATTTCAGGACAAAACATGTCATTTCTCCCTGCACCCTTTCTTTTCACAGCAGAGAGCTCAGGCTTCTAGGTAAAAAGCATGCTGTAGTGTTGTCCTCTCTGTGTGGGAGAGCCAAGAGGTGCATGGGAGATAAGCTAAGAACCAGGTCTCCACGTGGCACCAGTCTTTTCTCCTTGCTCTGTACAGCTGAAACCAGACTGTGCACCAGACCTTTGTGAAGGTCCCACCAGGGAAGAACAAGCAAATACTTCAGAAGGTGGAATGAATGATTTAAGTACAAAGAAATGCTGAAATAAAAAATGCCAGTTTTAGTTCTTGCTGGTTGCCCTTCTGCTACTGACCCCTACACCTGCCTCCAGCAAGCCCTTGCCTCACTCCGTGACAATTCTCATGGGCTTTACTACTTTTGCAAATTTTAAAATCTACCACTTTCTCTCTCCCCAGCCAATAACACCCCAGACTTTATTCCCTGTAAAAGCTTGTTTGTGTGCTCTCCAAATGTTCACCTTTGTTCAAAATGATTCTTCACCATCTGCAGTAAACAATAGGAGGAATGACCTGCAAGCAGATGCCTACTGTATTTTTTTTCATATAATTTAATCACAGTCCTTTTGTGCCTTGAAAAACCCACATTAATAACACATCTGTAGAATCACAGAAGTACATGTGAAAGTGCCAATTCACTTTTATTTCCACACCACAGTAGAGAACCAAAAGGCCAGAGGCAATAGAATGAGGAAGACTGAAGTGTTGTTTGCAATGAAATGTTGTCGTCTGTCCTTGTCTTTCCAAAAGGCTAAAATTATTCCTATTCTCTCAAACAGTAACCCTATGGATTTGTTTATATCTTGAATTGTGAGCTTCCTGTTTATGGATTTTCCCAAGTTTTATCATTTACCTTACTTGCAGCGTCTGACTGTGGAAGCTGAAACAAGCTTCCTCTGTGGAGCAATTGCAAGAGTTGCTAAATATTATGAACACAATCCCACAACACATCTGGCAGTCCACTACATTGCTTAAGCTTGTTACCTCTATGTATGGGGTAAGGTCCTGAGGAAATAATCTTCAAAGTGCCAAAAGAATATCTACTGATGATGACTGGAAACAAAATATCCTCTAATGAAACTGGGAGAACCGAGAAATGCTGAATGGAATAATAATTCTTCATGCACTAAGCGATTCCAGCAGCTGAGGTGTTAAGAAACTCTTCAAGTATCATGGGACTGAAGATAACATTGTGGGGATGGCAGAAGTGAGCAATGGGTGAGTGGGAATGACTCGTGTTTGCAAGCCTTGCTGCCTGTTAGTGGTGTAGTTACTCATACAGAGTTTATCTTAGGTATTCTTTGCTACTTTCATTCATTTTAACCTGCAGGCTGTAAACACATTTGTTATGAAAGGCATAAAGAAAACAAAACAAAAGAAGAATTCACACAAACCCTGTGTGAAGCCTCTGAAATCTGACTACTGGACTATTCATCACCTTCCTATCCTCATCACAAAGGCACTGCACTATTTGTTAGTAGTAGAGAACATGAGACATGCTGGTGGTGTTGGAGGGAAAAGAGAGGAGACAGTCATGACAGAGAAATGAGATTCAATTCAACAACAATTGAATTGAACAATAATACCCCTTTATGAAGGAATGTATCTATGTTTTCTCTTGCCTCAGTACTTTTCCTATTGTGGTAAGGTGAGGCTTTTGAGCAAGTTTGAATAGTGTCTTAGCAGTGATTATCAGAACAGTCTCACGTGTACTTTTAGCCAGATAGTCTTCAGAAGTTCTTAAGTCCATTTTGTCAATTCAATGGGAATTTTAATTGACTATTAAAACATTACACAATAAAGACATTACTGAACTGCTGCAGAAATACCAGCATGTGCTGTCAACAGGAAAGTGATTCTCTTCTGTAGGTTTATTGGAACTGCTACAACAGCAGAAATAGCCTGGAGCAGCAGTAATTGAGGATACAGAAGAGCTTTCCACACATGCTTTTCCCCCAAACATAAGCAAAGCAAAGAGAAAGTCCAATCATTAGAGCATTAATTTTACATGATTCTCTCTTCTCATTACTTCACATGCAGTAGCTTATATTTCACTGTGTGATATAGAATGATGGTAGGTACATGTGCACAACAAAGGGTAAAAACTACGTGACTAAGTGAAATCGCCATGACGACAATGCACGGAACTCAGCTCTTCGAACGTATTTGCCCTCTGTTTGACTTCCAGAACAAACCTGCCAGTAACTGCACCGATTTAAGACACGAGGATTTGTGTGTCCTTGGCTTCATGAGTTTACAGGGGTGGGCTGAACCCAAATTTCACCAGAGTCCTGTCCCAGCTGAGGGTTCCATCCATAGCAATTTCCTCTGAACAACACTACAGGTGGAAACGTGCCTCGCTATTGCCCATGAGCTCTCCCACATGCACGGCTCAGGTGATGTGACAGTGTGCCAGGCATCACTGTCAGTGACATTGTGTACCAAAGGCAGCTCGTGGGTGAGGCCAGTGAAGCTTGTCACAGCTCTGGCATCCTCAGGGAGGGGTGAATGCCGCAGTGTGAACCAGTCTAAGTTATCAACAGACAGCTTGTGCTCTGAAGAAATGATGCATTCACAGGAATGTTAATATCATCACATCACAGCTATCATCTGAAACTGAACTTCTGGAAATCAAATAAATGAAACTGAGCTTGTACTGAATTGGTGTAAAGAAGCAAGTGACCTTCTATCTAATCCTGAGTTTCTCATTAAACAGTAAACAGTTGAGGAAAAAGCTTGGTAGACTGACAACGAGCAGCATGAAGACCATACACAGACCAAAAGCAGTATGAATATTACACCACTGCTGGTCTCAAAGGGCTTTATTAAAAACAAAAGCATATAAAGTAGTTCCTGAACAGGATGATTTTTAATTGTGTCCTCCTGGGAAATCTGTACAATACAGACTTGCTTGCTTCCCTTGTAATCTAGAGGGACCTGACAAGCTCTCAACAGCTTCCCTTTGGTCTAAAATGAGTTACTGCTGAGTTTCTGGACCCTAGTTAAGTCTTAATGGTGAATAATGTTTAGCTGGTTCTAAAACAAATGAAATTTTATTGACATTTTTTTACACGAAAAGAAAAAGTAACCAAATGCTTAAAAGGTTCAATGTGACATCTTCTAGTTCCACTCTCTTATTATCATAAATCTCTGAGCATACATAAACAGGAGTGTAAAAGCAGAAAGTAGCAGCCATTAAGATGATAGCTGCAACATGCCAAGTGCCACAGTATTGGTGACCAGCCTGCATGGCCTTACACTTCTTAGAAAACCAGATTACCTGTTTCCTTTGGCCTTTAGGCAGTGCAAGGCTTCTCAAGCTGGATCTAGAGCAGGAAGCTGGGCACAGCACTACAATGTCACACTTTACACCCTTCCATCATCTACACAACATGTTCTGTACGGGGCATAGGCAATGCATTAGGAAGGCTGGGAAGAGGAAGATCTGTAATAACTATGGTAGCTGAATAAAGTGGGGGACAAAACCCCACATCCCAAAAGGGAAACCCTCTGCAGTTAACCAAGCTAAATATAAGGGAGCACCAACGGAAAGGATGTGACTTTAATTTTGATCCTGCCTCTGTGTCATTTCAGAATTTTTTCCTGGGCTAGCAGGGGTGCTTCCTCCCATTGGGATTTACAGGCAAACATCTGTAGCAACATCAATTATTTATCACAAAAAAATAACCAGAGGAGAAAGAGCAGAGCCCTACTCTACTATCCCTGGCTTATTTCACAGTTTTATAGCTAGTGCCAGACAAAAAACATGCATCAGACAGGCAGGACTCTTTCTCTGATGATGAGGCACCCACTTGGAAAGAGACAAACCAGGCTCCAGTGTCTACTTGGCAGAAAAGGGGACAAAGCACTCCAGCAGAGAAGCCTGGCACTCTTCAGTTTATGTTATTGAAATCTCTATGCCAAGAGGTCTCTGCATGACAGCCTGTAACTGGACAGCTTCTACCAAAATTGGGTCAGCTCCGTTCACAGGCACCAGCTGTGGATCTGTCCTCCCAATTATTTATGTTTGCTGTGATATGGTAACGATATGGTACATTCCCCAACCATCCCATTGCCTTACATTGATCTCTCAGATGTCGTTAAAGATGATGAAAGTAGCAAGATGAAAGAAAAAGGAAAAGCGCAAAACAAGCTCATATTAAATATTCATAACTGGTAGTAATTACAAACAGAATCTAAGAAATAAAGCCATAGTGATTATGCAGTCTCCAAATCATCTATCTATAACTCCCTCCAGGAATTTTTCTCCATAGATTTTTATTGCTAGAATTGGAAAGCGACCTAATATTTTTGTCCTGTCTCTTTGGTCAGATTTTCCTACTTTGTTTATCTGATATATAAACACAGGTGAGTTGAGAGCAAGGGTAAAGCTCTACGCCTCATTTCTGCTCTCCAATAAAACCTATAATGAGCCTCTGTCTTCAGTAAGAACAAAATTGCATCTCCACTGGGTAAAACTTTAGATTTCAACTGCTAAACTGTTGTGTTGTCACATCAGATGTTAAATATTGTGGTTTCATAAAAGGAACTGACCTCTAATTTTTAAAGGTTCTTACAGATTAAGGGTTTTTATTATGACTTCTGATTATTTTGATAACTCAGGTGATTGTGATTGGCCATTATTAATTCTGTTAACCAAAATCTTTTAAAAAACTACATATATAAAATGTTCCTTTTCAAACATAAGATGAGAACGGACTAGGAACTTTATCTGAAGGCTTCCCTTTCATATAAAATTTGATAAAAGGCTGACTTTCTTGGAATGATCATTTTTTCAGCTACATAAAATCAGAAGTTTATTCCATTCCATCTATATTTCTATAATCTAAAAGCTGGTGTTTTTTAATTGATGTTAAATGCCAAGACGTGTAGAAGAACCATGAAATATGTCCTAGGATGTTACAGGTTAAGATAGGCGGAACTGCTGGACTTGAACCTCACATCAGTACTAGAGAACAAGATGTTCTGTCAGATCAAGAGTGAAAAAAGTTTGTTGACCTGCAGTATTAGTTTCCTGAGCCATACCAGTCATCTCAAATGACAGAAGTCACAGATAATTCAACCTGTTACTGCTGGGTGCAATTTTAATGTTCCCATGAAGTAGCCTTTTCCTCTGATATGGAACATCAGTTCATAGAAAAAAGCAAGAATTCTACTCCTATGGTGAACTTCTCAGTTTTTGCCATCTGAGCACTCCACTGAGCTTTGGAGACCGCAGTAGCCTTGTTAGGTTTCTAAGGCACCCTAATTACACACGTCTGAGATTGCAGAATGTTTCAATTTAAGCCAGCATACAATCAAGTGCTGTGCTTTCACAAATATTCAGAAACATCATCTGCCAGGATCAAGAGAAATTGAACTGATATCTACTGGGTTTTATCTGCAGCTTTGATGCATAATTTTTCATTTTCTTTAGAAGGGTTTAATACAAAGAGAGAACATGCTTAGAGTCCCACAGAGGTGTTTTGACATTAGGCTTAATAAAGCATGAAGAAGTCATTAATAAATAATGTTTTGCTGGTTAACAAGTAAAGCTGAATGCATTCACGAGACCCAGAAGTAGATCACATCATGCATGCAGCCAAATAACTTGTTAAAATGACTGCAATGGTCCCATTTTTTCCATTGTGTCTGGCAGAGCCCAACAGAACATTGCACAAACAAACAAGCACTGCAGCACATAGACACGCACCTTCAATTACAGTGTTACCTGTCAATTTTTATTTGCACTCAGTGGGATTGAAGGGTTTGTAAACAAGCATTCATGAAAGTGACAAAGAGCTATTTATGCATTGTTAAGCTTTGCTGAGATCGAGCATTGCTGTCTGGAGTTTCAAAGGAAAAGACCTCTTGTATTCATTGAGTTGTGAATCATCCCATTCCTTTGTCAAAGCTCCAAGCTTAATACATTTTACTGCAAACACGTTTGAGCTACAGTTTTCAAGGCTGTGTCAATATTTCCATATGTCCTTATTTTCCAAGGTTAAACATTCTGGCGAGTTTTGAATCAAGGTCTGAGCAGAGCTCCTATGTGCTTAGGGTCAAATACACAGCTCCCATCCTCTTCGGCTACAGGTTTCATGTGGAATCTGGATTGGGAATGTGGCAGTGTGAAGGTCTGGATTCGTTCTCCATCATGATGACTTTCTCAGTTAAATGCCTAAGTTGGGAGCTGAAGTCACCTTAAACTCTCCCTGTAATCAGTGCCAAGAGGCAAATGTTTCCAGAATGTGATTCAGATCTCAGCTTCTGATTACAGAATCAGCTTAAAATGAGCAAGTTCTCAATTTAGAGACTTCTGCTACATGCTTATGCTTGTAGGCAGGAAAACTCCTCAGTCCCTCCAATGAGGCCAAGGAACAGATTGTACAATTCAAGTTTGGGCCTGTGATATCTACGCAGTTTGTGAGGGGGAAAAAAAAGATAGGAAAATGTTTCCTTATTTTATTTTTAGTTTGAGATATAGTCATATTCTAAATAAAGAGTCATGATATTCAGAACAGGGACAAAGATTCCAAATGCATGTCTTCAAGTCTCCAGCACAGTTTGTATAAGCACAAAAATGCTCCAGTCCCCTATGTTAGTTCACTGTCATTTGTAGGTAGTGCAACTATCTTGGAACGAACACTGATTTAAAAAAAAAAAAAAAAAAGAATATTTGGTGTCATCTATTTACTGAAAACCCAACTTCCAACATATTTAGTGTGCTTATGAAAATAAGATTATTTTTCACACCTGATTGAGCTGTCAGGTTCCAAGAGTTACTGAGAATAAGAGGATTGGAGGAAGCTATAATAACTTCTGAAAATGACTTAAAATCTCTGATATATGTGAAGAAAGGAATAGCTATTTAGGTGGGGCAAATTTTCCAGTTGTTTGGAGGGTTTTTTAAGAGAAGATATGAAGAAAATAAACTTCAGATCCATGCCATTTTTAGAACATGAAATTGAAAAGTACCAAACCTTTTAATGTGAGTCACAAATGGGGTGATTTTCCTATGACATTTTGAATTTTTCAAAAGCAGAAAAGCCTTTTTTGTAAACATGCACAGATTTAAGATGTTCAGGGATCTGAAATATTAAATAAGCATTTTTGATATGGAACAGTAAGTAGGAGTGGATAAAGTGCATGGCCCATTTACTTTCCATGTTTTTCTTCCATTTACCACTGAACATAATTTCCACACATGATAACATAAGAATGCAAATGCATGAGCACAAGTCAGTGAAAACTGAAGTATTTTAGTGAACACACTTTCTATGTATTATCCTATGGCTTCACAATCTCTGCTGACTTGTGATTGGGAAGCAGATTTGGGTGTGGACTACCTCTGAAAATCAGACGTAAATTTTAGAATTCAGTCTCCATTCAACTTTTTGCCTAATTAAAGCCTAAGCACTCAAACCAAGAAAAACTTGCCCATGCTGTCAGGCGAAAACCACAAGATTACTAAGAAACTTTCACTGTCCCAACAACGCAGAACTCAAGCTTTTGGAGATACCTATCTTGTGAAATCTGAACTGCCTGTGGAATGCAAGAATTAGCTGGATACACAACACAGCCAATATAGCAATGCTTCTGGGTTGGATGATCATGGGATTTAAAGTGACAAGCTTTCTTGCTTGCTAAGATGCTTGTGAATCTTCAAATGGTAGGTTTCTCTATTCAGATTCTGCTTGTATTTATACTTCAAGTATTTGCATCCTTCTAGGGCCAGGCCAATAATCCTGAAGCACATATGAGAAATTTGACTTTTGTTCTTAAGGACATAATTTAGGAGTAACTTACTGTTACAAAACATTGGACAACAAAATTGCACCATAAAGTTCTATCCATAGCATGAATTTTCATATTTTTAGAATGCTACATCCACAAGATGTTAAAATAGCAAACATCCAAGCTTTGTTTATGGTAAGCCTTGTGACTTCATGAGGGTGTAGCTGACACTTTCAAATAAGTTGCAACAGATATTCACATAGAAATATGCATATATTACCATGTGATGGAATCACACTATATATGCATCTGTGAAAGGAAGCGCTTTATGGAAAGAAAATGCCATTACTACCTCATTTCAAAGCACATTAATCTGCAAGGAGGAAAAATCAGAGAACAATATTTGTGCTAGAAAACATAAAAGTTAGCTAGAACAGTAGTAAATCAGAAAAAATAAGGAAAATAAAGCTATTTAATTTTTTTCCCTTTTACATTAGTAAGTTAAAAGAAACTTGTGATTAAATTTTCGTAAACAATGTGTACATAGTTTTGGTATATTTAAAGAAATATTAAGAGGTATTTGAAGCAAAAGCTGTTGAAGCAGGGATCACTTTGTCAAGTCCATTAAGACAGTAGTTTCCTTGATCTTCATCAAGATACCAGCATACTAAAAAGGGAGAGAAAATGTCACCCTCTATCAGAACAATGAGGAAGGACGCAGAAAGCATTTGGCAAGCTTTAGTATACACACCTTGCAATTGGGTTGGTAATTCTCTTTAAGGGAAGGAAGAAGGATGTAAGCTTTCAAGTAACAGTTCAAAATATAGAAAAAAGCACCAACCAAATCAACAAGAACAAAATCCCCAGGGAACCCAGTATTTTTATGGCAGTATTTCCTGTGAGTCTCCTAGCAGATCAAAGCATGTCAGCTTTCATTATATCCCCTCAAGAGAAAAACGCTCACACTGCACCTTCTGATTTGCGAAGGCTCCAGGAGGTGGAGGCTGATCAGGAAAGTGTTTTGGAGTGTTCACTGCCCTCTCTCTGCTGGGACTTCCTGCAGTGACGGGGCGTTCTGGGGGGAACACCTCTAGACCATGACATGGATTGGCTGGTTGTTAATCCGTAGAGGAGCTGGGTTATACAAATGGTCAAGGAAAAGAAATTCCCAGATTTCCTAGTGGAGTGCCGTGTGCCCTTTTAGCTGGTCAGACTGCAGTCAGGATTTATGATTATACCTTACAATTTGAACACTGAAACTGGAGAAATTCTGCGTTTCCATGCCTGGTCTAACAAGCTCTGTCTTTTAAGTACCCCTCTAGGAATATACACACAATTTAGGAAAACAAATGCTTTATTCATGATGGAAATAAGTACAGCATGGCTGTGCACATACCAGTTGAATAGTAGCTTTGCATTTTTTATTTTATTCCTCCCAATAACTACATGTTCCTACAAGTGTCTCACAAGCATGCACTGAGTTTTTACTCAGCTTTTAATGGAGAACATTTTAAAGAGTTTTCATAAAGTGAATGAAGCTGTGATAAGCAGCACAGCTGGTGAGCCAACAAAGACTACAAGGAAGGCATTACCAGGAGGAAAATGTTCTAGGAATGTATTTCCCTTACGAGACCCAAAGAATAACCAAATAAGATCAATGCTCCAGTTCATATATGCAAAAGATAAATGGAAAATAAACAGGATGACTTGAGTATTCTCTGAATACACCTTTGCTTTTGAGACAGAAATTTCTGACAAGTATCCACCAGAAATCAAAATCATGCAATCGCCAGTAATAAAGGCAAAAAGCTGAAGAGCTGTATTGTTATTTTGCTCTTGCTTGCTCCTGGATGTGAACTGGAGGAAATACAAGGGAACTATTTAGAGGAGCACATCTTACTTGGGTCATGTTGTGGTGTCAGAAAATCTAGTGTTATGCACAATTATTTATTTGTCCTTGCATATTAGGTAGTTTTACTCAAGCTCGTTGGTGATTGATTATTTTATTGTCCAGTTGATTGAGTGTTAAGGGATACCTACTTTAAAAAGTTTTTGTATATCCCCCAGTTCAAACAGGTTAATCCAAGTTAAAAGCTATATTTTTCTTAAAATACCCCTGTTGTGTCCCTGTTAAACGTTGTTGTTCCCCAGTTCTGTCACTTTACCAAGTATTTATGATGTTATTGAAGTTGTTGTATGTTCATTAAGTGTTTATAACGTTATTTGTTAGATGTTTTATGATTTTAGATTATTCACTTTGTAGCATTGTTATTTCCGAGTTTTATTATTTTTGTCAAGCATCTATAATGTNAGATTTCCTAGTGGAGTGCCGTGTGCCCTTTTAGCTGGTCAGACTGCAGTCAGGAT
Organism: Daphoenositta chrysoptera; assembly: GCA_013397915.1. Taxonomy (NCBI): domain Eukaryota; kingdom Metazoa; phylum Chordata; class Aves; order Passeriformes; genus Daphoenositta; species Daphoenositta chrysoptera. The sequence goes on along the minus strand of VZRO01007445.1, from coordinate 3,349,124 downwards.
TTATGATTATACCTTACAATTTGAACACTGAAACTGGAGAAATTCTGCGTTTCCATGCCTGGTCTAACAAGCTCTGTCTTTTAAGTACCCCTCTAGGAATATACACACAATTTAGAAAAACAAATGCTTTATTCATGATGGAAATAAGTACAGCATGGCTGTGCACATACCAGTTGAATAGTAGCTTTGCATTTTTTATTTTATTCCTCCCAATAACTACATGTTCCTACAAGTGTCTCACAAGCATGCACTGAGTTTTTACTCAGCTTTTAATGGAGAACATTTTAAAGAGTTTTCATAAAGTGAATGAAGCTGTGATAAGCAGCACAGCTGGTGAGCCAACAAAGACTACAAGGAAGGCATTACCAGGAGGAAAATGTTCTAGGAATGTATTTCCCTTACGAGACCCAAAGAATAACCAAATAAGATCAATGCTCCAGTTCATATATGCAAAAGATAAATGGAAAATAAACAGGATGACTTGAGTATTCTCTGAATACACCTTTGCTTTTGAGACAGAAATTTCTGACAAATATCCACCAGAAATCAAAACCATGCAATCGCCAGTAATAAAGGCAAAAAGCTGAAGAGCTGTATTGTTATTTTGCTCTTGCTTGCTCCTGGATGTGAACTGGAGGAAATACAAGGGAACTATTTAGAGGAGCACATCTTACTTGGGTCATGTTGTGGTCTCAGAAAATCTAGGAAACTAAACTGTAGGTGGCTGCTTAGACAAAAAAAATCCTCAGGAGCAAGACCGCAGGATGCCTTTTTCTGCTTCCTGTTGAGAAAACTGCGTAAAGCAAAGATAATGCTTTCAGGGAGAAGGTTCTGGATTTTTACAATGAATATCAACAGTTTTACAGGTATTTCTCCTCCATAAAGATACTCATAATTTTTCATCAATGTTTGGGAACAGGTTCAAAGACCTGTTCCATCCTGAAATTGGACTCCAGCTTCCCCAAGAGTATTGTGTGTGGATTCTCCAATTGTGTGTTTTCATGGGACATTATTTGTTTATAGCTTTCACATATGTTTTCAACTCTACTTGCCAGTTATTCATTACTGTAGGAGTTGTGGTATCCTGAAACTTTACAGAGGAAGGATGTTTGTATGACCTCCAGAATTTAAATCACCTCTCTTTAATCGTTTTCCCACCAAGAGTAGAAGTTTTAATTTTAGCAGAGGTACAGAACTTTTGGAAGTCAAATGCTTTGTTGAAAGGCCTCTGCAGTGTGTACAGACCCTAAAAGCTCACTGTATGTATAACCAGAAGAGAAGCATTATGCCTCTCTCAGGAAACCTCTTTGCTCAGAAGGTTTCAGATTGTTTCTTGTAGAAGCTGTCCATTTGCAGAAAACGAAAAAGCAATTGTGGATATCAAGAGATCCAAAATGGCTGTACATTTGAGAACAAGATTAGTACTTTCCATCCTGATGCAAATAGGAGCCTTGGAGACACTGCACTGCGGGAGCAATGTTCCCTTACTGTGAAGATTGAAACAGCCCTGGATACTCAGAGTTGTATCAACCCCTTAGAATGTAAGCAGAGGCATGAAAGTGTTTCTAGATTTTTTTTTGTTTTTGTTGCCTCATATTGTAAGCAAAGTGAAAACTAACAAAGACAGAAAAAACCCCGCGTTGCAGATGCTTTTAACTGGACTGTGAAGAGTTCTTGATTCATTCTCTGGGGCCACAGCTGAGAAATGTGCTTATCCTGCCTTTTTCCAAGGATATGAACAGCCTCATCACAGACTAATGCTTAGGGCATAAATGTAGGAATCTTGCTCAACTGGCTGTCTGGATCACTTCTGTCTTTGAACCAGTATCATCGGGATCTCACCCAAATTCATTCTCACCCAGATGCTCTTCTCCAGGAGCCATTTTCCTCTCGGCAGTGCAACATCTTTATGATGGCTCTGGTTACATCTGCAGAAAGTGAGATATACACTTGGGTGTCATTTGCAAAGCCTTTAGCAGCTTAGCCCCTCTCTGGAGTTTTCTGGAAGTATTGCAAAGGGAGGAAGGGAAAGGATTTATAGCCCTATGGCCAGACTGCAGGTGCAGGATATTGGGAAAAAAAGCAAATGATGTAACCAGTTGTTCTGGGGTCCTATTGAAACCAGGTTTTGTGTCTGCAAGGTATACAAGACTGGGATATATTCGCTTAGCATTTAAAGAAGGAAGAGATATAAGTAATTCCTTGGCCCTGTCTGAAATTAAAAAGTCCTTGCAAATTAATACAGCCCCACCAGGCTGGATTAATAATACTAGCAAATGGAAACATGTTGCACAATATAAAACTCCCTGCATAAAATAGATAGAATGAAGAATTTCTTTCTTTCTGCAATACATTTGGCCACTGTATATTTTACATTTAATTTTACAGTGCAAAGGGTATTACTGAAAGAACAGCTTTAGTTGATAGTTTTCTTGTTTGGTTGAGCTGATATATTAAAAGGTTAATGTACTAAATTTACATTTTTCTAGATTGATTATTTCTTATTCCAATCTCTCCTTACTCATTCTTAACCTCTATAAAAAGAAGTGATATAAAATAGGACTTATTTTTGACAATTTTAGCCAGAAAACCTTACTTTCCCTGCTGATTTTCATGCTCTACAAGCTTTGCCATCATAAACCACTTTGCATGTATTAAGGAGTATTATATTAGATGAGGCAATTTAAGTGTATCCCATTTCACTTGGTGCAACTAAGCAGCTTTGCATTATAACTAAGTTGAGCTAATGAGAATATGTTTAAAGCATGTGTTACCTGAAACTGAAGTTAGCTAGTCATTCAATACTGCAACCTGTGGGTTTGCAAAACGATGGCAGGAATCCTGCTGTGAGGGAGATAGGAAAATTATTATAATCTGCATTCCTAAATTGAATGAGTATTTTGCTCAGCAGAGGCCTCTTGACTGCAAATAGTCTGAAATTACATCCTGCTGTTTAAAATGTCTTTTTTTCCAAGTAAGTAAAAATGCCCACATTTTCTTAAATCAAATATTTTTTCAATCTTACATGAATTAAATTATTGAGAGACCAAAAGTTATAAATCCTTTACTACCTCTTGTAAAAACTGTTTGAAATTCATATTTTTAATTGAAGGAACAAAGTGTCTAGAATTCATGGGTTTATACTTTTAATTATTTAATTACTATATTGTTAAAGCTTGTTATCGTGTATCTCTCATCAATTTTTTACTGAAAAAAATTGCCATGTTTGCAAGGTCTTTAATTTGTACAGGAGAAAATCTTATGACAGATATCAGAATCAGCTAATAGATCTGATGCTTAACATACTACTAAGGTAAACTCATATTGAAAATTTCCAGAAAAGACTACACAAAAGCAGGCAAAACACCATGAGCTTCCAAGATGACACAGGGGATAAACTTCTGCCGCAAGAGTACCATGGTAAACATAACTTCATTCATGTGAATGCTTTATCTCGTTAAAGCCAGAAATGACACCAAAAAAAAAAAAAAAAAAAACCC
>VZRO01007445.1:3325379-3345619 GCA_013397915.1 Daphoenositta chrysoptera | reverse complement strand
AAAAAAAAAAAAAAACAAAAAAAAAAAAAAAAAAAAAAAAAAAAAAAAAAAAAAAAAAACGAAAAACCAAAAAAACCATGGGGATAAGGATTTGAGGTTGCTATAGTCACTGTGGTTGTTTGAGAAATTGTTTTCTACTGTGTAAAACCAATAAATACGATAAATACTTTTCATTTCATCCTCTCTAAGAGTCCAGTATGGAAGAGGAAGCATCTTAGCTTATCCTCCTCAAATTCTCTGTCTTTTAAGTGGTGACCAGTGAAAACATTTACAATAAAAGATACCTGTGATCCATAGCTGGAGTCAGTAGGGGCCTTGGCTTTGCAACACTTGGCAGTGAGCATGTTTCTAAGTTGAACAAACCAGGACTAATTCTCCTGCCCAGAGTGTGTCTGACCCTATCTCTCTACCCCAAAAATATGTCCATAATTTTAGCTTCTACCTGGAATCTGTCCCTTCCCTATCTGCTCCCTGAAATCTACTGTGCATTGAATGGGACTGTGGGGCAAAACCGAGGAAATAAGTGAATAGATGGGATGGATGAGCAGGAGCCAGGGATCAGACTCATGCCTAAGCCTTGCTTTGCTGTTAGAGATAGAGGTATGTAGCTTTACATTTCCTGATAGGAAATAATGGTTGAGAGGAAGATGAGGTTACTCTTGTGTGAAAGGTGGTTCTCAGGAGAACCAGCGAGACAGGCAAAGGTGATGACAAGGGTATAGACATATCTTAAACACAACCCGTTTTTCTGGATCTTAAGGGACCTTATGCTGAGTTTCAGTCTTGTTGCTTTAGATTAGGATTCACAGCTCTGACCTACTTCTGAAATGGTGGATAGATCACTTCTGGGTTTTTTTGTCACAAAATATATTTGACAGAAGACAAGTTTCTGCACATTAATTCAACCTCCTGGGACGTGGAAGGGTGAAATTCAGTCTTTCCCATGTCAGAGGACTCTCCTCCCAGCATCTGGGAGGAAGTTGTAACCTCCAGGATATAGTCTGTGTGCTGTAGGCTCAGCATAAAATCTCCAGGATCAGTTTTAAATCTCAGGTTATGCCAAATGTTCCCAGTTCACAAGCCATCTTTTTTTTTTATTTTTCTTCATTAAATGCACAATATTTCTTTTGACCTAATAAGCGAAGTAGTTAATTCAGTATAACCATCATTTATTCACTTACATCAGGGTAATTTCTTACTTTTGCTACCTAAGCTTTTGCAGGCCTTGTGTATAAATCTAGCTGCACATGTTTGATAAAATTCAGCCAGGAACAAAAATAAACCATGTAAAATTTGGACAGGTGGAAATCCACTGGTTTTGCAGCCAGTCAGATAATTTAGCTTGTTCTTTCGATTTGCAATGTTTAAATGAACATATCTATTACCTGTCAAGGACAGTTTGTTCCCCAATCTATCAAATCATGTTTGTAACATTTTTTGTAACATTACCTACAAAATCCACAAAAATGAAGAACAAAAAAAAAAATTTTACACAATTTTTCATCCAAATTTATATATTTGTATTAATGAATGTATGTTTTAATAGCAATACTGTAAGCAAAGTGAAAGATATGGAGGATGCTTAACCTCACAAAGTTCAGCAAGTGCAAGTTTCACCTCAGCTGGGGCAATTCAGATATGAGTACTGGGAGATGAACTCATTGAAAGTAGCCCTGTGGAGAAGGACTTGGCAGTTCTCATGGAGGAAAAGCTGGACACGAGCCAACAGTGTGCTCTCACAGCCCAGCATGCCAAACACACCCTGGATTGCTTCAAAACAGAAATGTCCAGCAGGGCGAGGGAGGTGGTTCTCCTCCTCCACTCTGCCCTTGTGAGGCCCTGCTTGAGTGCTCCATCCAGGTCCAGAGTCCTCAGCACAAGAAAGACACGGACCTGTTGGAGTAGATCCTGAGGAGAGCCACAAAGGTGATTAGAAGGATGGAGCACCTTCCCTGTGAAGACAGGCTAAGAGAGCTTGTGTTGTTCAGCCTGGAGAAGAGAAGGCTTCTGGGAGACCTTACAGCAGCTTCCCAGTACCTTAAGAGGGTTTACAAGAAGGAGGGAGAGGGACTTTTTATATTGGTAGATAGTGACAGGACAAGGGGCAATGGCTTCAACCCAAAAGAGGGCAGGTTTAGCTTAGATGTTGGGAAGAAATTCTTTATTCAGAGCGTGGTGAAGTAGTGGCAGAGGCTGCCCAGAGAAGTGGTGGATGCCCATCCCTGGCAATGTTCAAGGCGAGGCTGGATGAGGCTTTGGCAACCTGGTCTAGTGGCAGGTGTTCCTGCCCATGGCAGGGGGTTTGTAACTAGATGGTCTTTGAGATCCCTTCCAACCCAAACCATTCTATGATCCTATCTTCCAGCATTATCTGTCCTAAAACAGCAAGGTTCTATCAGCAACTATGCTGAGCTAGCCAAACCCATAATCCTAGCCTTTATGTTTACTTATCAGTCCACACACAGACATATGACACAAATCTCCCAAGTACAAACACACACACAGTGCAGGAAGATGGAGTTTACAATGCATTTGACATTTTAGCTCTGCAACGGAGGTATTCGTTCACCTCACAGCGCACGCGCACACACACACACACACAGAGGTATAAAAGATGTAATATTATATAAAAAATCCACATATTAAAGCTACAACATATACTCTATATGAATTTCACTTTCTTGGAAAATATTTAGGCATCACACTGAGGGTACCCCACAGAACTAACACAGCTCTACTGCACACAGAAAACTTTACACAATCTTGCAACTCCTCTAACCTTCTGTTTTTAAATGGAGTCTGTATTTTTATATTCATGTTCTTGTTCCTCTTGAAGTTTATTACAAAAAATTCTCAGTAACTTCAATAAAATTTAGATAAAATAAAACTGGATTTTTTTTTTGTTTGTTTTGCTTTTTTCTCCTCTTCTGCTATCTGGAGTAGACATTTGGTGCCAATGGGCAAACAATTCTTTTTGAGGCGAGATGATATTTCTGTCTTCTGTTTATTTTATACAGGGAGTAGGTGTTGAGAATACAAACACAAATGCTAGCTGGAGTAGCAGACAGAAGAAGATTGATTAGAAAGCTATTATTCAGATGATATCACTAGAATCCCTCCACAAAAAAGAAAAAGCAGAACTCAATTCATATGGCTCTAATTACAAGTTTGGAGCTCAAGTCTGAGCTCCATCTACTTCAGCCAATAGGTTTCCTGAAATTATTTTGATAGATTGTGGAGATGCTTAATAAGAAAAAGTAGTGTTTGTAAAACTAGTTTTTTTAAAAATGTCCCTATGAAATAAAATGAACTTGAGAGAATAAAACTGAAAAGAACTTTCCCCCCTCTTCCCCCAAACCCAGATAGAGCATTAATCCTGAAGAATATTCTGCAAAAAATGAAAAACAGATGGCAGTCATAGAATGAAATCAAGGTTACATGATTGTTCACTTTTCTTCTCTACTGCTCCTAGCATTATCCACATCATTATGAACATGGTGGTTTTTTATAATGTTATGATTAGTGCTGAAAGTCCTGATGCATCTTTATGATCTTGCTACTTTCCTCGTCAGTTATGTGTCTGACACATGACTTGATGGGTACATATGCCCACACACATTCTACCACCTTTCTGAGCATGTATCTGTTCGCAAAATTATTTCTTCTAAGTTTTCGATCATACCATAGAAAGATTATATCAGTGTATTGTTCTGGTCAAGGTTGATTTCATGAGGTGGCAAAGTAGTATCAGAGTCATATCAGTAGATTATATAATATTTTAAGGAAAATCAAAGGGTAGAAAAAGCATTTTATTAAAATAACAGAGTTTCCAGAAAGTGAATAGCTGCCATTAAAAAGAAATTAATTTTTTCCAACATGTTATGCATGTCTTTGGCATTTGCCTGAAGCCTACATGCCATCTAGAACAATCAAGCACACAGTTGAACAAACACCTACCCCTGATCCCCACTGACTGTAAACAAGAACCATCTCATGAACAGAGGTAAGTGGAACACTCCTGTCCCCTTTTTACCAGTTGTATATCAGGTGAGAGTGATTGAAATGCACTAAACACAAATTTAGAAGAAATCCCACAAAAAGGGTTAATGGCAATCAAACTCAGAGCATGGGTAGAGCTTTCTCTTGTTGGCCAGCAAGTAATTTAGAAGGCTTTAGGTTGCCTGAGCTCACCAAGCACATTTTTTAGGTGTCAGTTAAAAGCATGATCTCAGCTATATGTGTCATGTTAATCACGATTTTATTCATCTGCGTGTCTGTTTAAGCAACAAATTGAAACATAGTCCCGGGTGCTAAAGGTTAAATGAAACAGTCCTGAAACCTAAGGCTTTTAAGGAAGACACTAACCTTTGTGTCCTTAGGCACATCCAGAAAGTCCAGTACATCTATGTGTGATGAAGATCATTCCAGAAGGATTTAACTCATCTGTTCCAGTGTTCAGTCCCAAGAAGTCTTTAGTGGTTACTGAAAAGACCATTCAGGGAATAAAGCATCTCCAGGTATGCAGATGGAAAGATCAGACATCTCTGCTGAAATGGTGTACAACTGATTGAGCCTGTACAAAAAGAGAAGACACTTGCTGCATATTCGAAAAAAACCACCAAAAAACAAAAAACAAAAAAACCAACCCAACAAGCCAAACCAAACAACTGAAAGAACCCAAACACTCAGTTTTCCTGTTTAAGAATGAAAAGAAATTTTTATGCAGTAGGGCCCCAGAGGTAGTACTTGTCAGGTCATGTTTCTGGAAGTACTGTGTCAGTATCTTGTAAACATTGGCAGCTGGAATCTGGAGCACAGGTTAGAGAGGAAGGGGAAGGGAAACGAAAATTACAACACATGCATTTCACAAGACTAAGCCCAAAACAAAAGTAATTTCCAATGACAGAAGACGGCTTACTACACTTATTTTAAGTGAGCTACAGAAAAAGGAATGTTAGATGTTTAGTGGAAAGAGGTAATATACTGCATGTGCTACTGCTACTCTGCTACATTTCACCCTTGACATTGGCCAGAAATGTATTTTACAGCCATTTTGTAAATCACTGGAAAAATTACTTTTATACTGAGAAAAATGCCAGACATATCTGGAGAAAATGGTAACAGCATTTAGTGAGAATTGTTAAGTAGATCTTTTATTTTTTCTTCTTTCTGGTTTTGGTTTTTTTTTTTTATTTTATTTTATTTTTTTAATAATCAAACTATGCCTCCATATTGAATAAGTGGGTCACAGACACAAACGTGAATATGGTACTTAATTGCAAACCCCGTACTCCAATTTCTATCTTTGTGCATGAACATATCTACTTTCATTCAAAGTAAATCAAGTCCCAAGGCATTTGGAATACAGTTAAGCCCTCAGAATCATCAATGCCAATGTGACCTGCCAAAAGACATTAACTCTCCAATTATTCTGTTAGTTGATAAAAACACTTGTGAGTAGAGGATCAACATTATATCAAAAGATTTCTACAAAAATATTGCAAAGAATGACCAGTCTGAGAACCTGACAGTGTAGTTGGAGTCTAAGAAGTGCAGATGCCTTTGCACACTTGAAACTGAATTTTGCACCAATGAAAGAACATAGAATCTTGTAAAAGTCTAGGACAATAGCAGTCATCCTTTCTTTGCAATGAAATGTTTATTTCAACACATGATTTCCATCTACCTTACGTAAACCACTTACTTGGCTCAAGAGCAGTTTACTTCTGACTGCTGTTGCCTGTAGGATACATGATTTGCAACGCTGAGTGTTTTGTTTTTCCATCACAAACACTTATTCATTAATAATTTATCAGATTATGGCTTCTGATGGAGCAATTTAAAAAATGTAGGCAAATCAATGGCAAAAGACACCAAACAGCATATTATAATGATACAATAATTTGAGCTCATACATTAGACTGAATTGATAGTGTCCCAAAAGCCCTCTTTTGATAGCTCAGTTTCACAGAGTAAATGTTCAGCTGAAATAACTAATAGAACATCTCAACTACTGCTCTGAGAAATCACGCCAGTATCATGTACAGTATCTTTGGGAACTAATAAGTTGGCTCTGGAAAGCAAACAAACAAACAAAAAAACCCTAGAAAACATCTCTCTGAACATGCAAGCTCTCCCTGGGGGGAGATTAATAGTCACATGAAGAAGACAATGAACTCGTCTCTCAGTCGTGTGAATGGGACTTTGAAAATCATAAGGGTCTGATGCCTTTGATGCCAGTGATACTTAGAGATATAGATTGTATCATTAGATCCAAACAGTGTTTGTTATCACTCCTTTGTGCGACACAGACAGTGAGGGAAGCAAATGCGATAAATCCCTTAAGAGGGAGCTCTCCAGGGCTCCTAATGAATCACAAATAAGTCCTGCTCTGAGTTACAGGATTTTCAGCTGAGCTGCTCACAAGGAAAATAAAATGCATTCTAAGGGCTGTGCTATGGCAATCACCACCACCTTTTGAGGTTTAAGAGAAAAGAAGGGAGATTTGAAAACACTTTTGGAAAAAAGCTGCGTATAAATATTTTCCCTCTTTCCTAGTGTATTGCATGAATTAAATTACTTAAAATTTTCTAGGGCCCTACTCAAGCTCCCTAAGAATAATATTGTAAAAAGTCCTATCATTTTATAAGCATTCTGTATTTGCAGAATGGACTGGTTTGCCATCAGGCTTGAGGAGACTAGTCAATAACATGTTGACAATATGTAGACATTTATAAAATGGATACTGTTCAGTTTAAATGAACACACATATTCTACAAAGAATAGATTGTTTTCAAACTTAGATGGAATTTATCTTGCATTATCTGATGAAAACTCATTAACTATATACAATTAGTTTCAGGAATGACAGATCTACCAATAAAAGCTACAATTCATCATGGAATATATGCAAATATCAATATATGTAATTATATAAAAATGATCTCAAATATCATCAATTTATTTATTGTAAACAACTCAAATGAATACATATTAAGTGAAAAATCAAATTAAGTGGAGTAACATACTTTTTTTTTTTTTGTATTTGATTTCTAATTTATTTGTTTCTGTTTGTGCTAATGAGAAAACTAGAGATTCTTGTTTAGTGACTATCCATTTTCAATGTGTATTTACCCACTCTACCTGAGACTGGAGTCTTTGTCCACACCAAAAAGTAAGACTTTCTGAACATTATGTTTGTTTATTTTAAATAATGGACTTGAGTTGGTTTACAGGTTTCCCTTTCTTAATCAGCAGGGGGGTTTTGTACAGTTCAAGAACAAGAAAGCACCCTGCAAGAGTCTGCTGGTCCTCTAAAGACAGAATTTAAAAAGAAATTTTCAATTATTTTGTTTGGTTTTGGGTTTTTTAATGATTTTTTTTCTAGTTTAGAAAATAACAAGCAGCTAAACACTTGGGACATTGTAAGTGACCTTCTCTTTATTCACACATGAAAGTCACTCTTTCTCAAATAATACCAAAATCTGGTCATGTGCACAGACCTTGTCCATTTCAATGAAAAAGAAAATGAGTTAGATTAAACCATGAGAGCTGAATCATACTTAACACTTCTACAGAGTGAGACAGAAGGCATTAACTCTCAAAGTGTCAAGGTTACTCTGGAAGGTTCAATCACAGTCAGAGTTGGTCCCTACAAAAAAAATGAATTTGCCATAATGCCATGAAGACAGATACAGAGAGCCATAACGATGTGAGAGGGGTCAAAGAAAAAAATAAATTATCAGTCACTTACACAGATTATAATTTTCAGGCTTCCCCTGACTTCCCTCTGCTCCATAAAAATAATTTTCAGAAAACCCCCAAATTTCTGAGCCTATGGCATCTGTCCAACCCTGACAATCAAACTGCCCCAACTTCTAAGAAGCCAAAGCTTCTTGTGTTTGTGTCTCTGGGATAAACCTTTCTGACAGACAGCCCTGGGGCAGTAGGATTGGGAAACCCTCCAGCACAGTTCTTCAGAGCTGACTGCACATAGTCCAGGAGCTCTTGATGAAATCTGGGAGGAATTTCTACAGATTGCTTCTTCCACCTGCTGCATAAATATGAAGCGTAATTACCCTCAGGGAAACAACCCTCCATTCTTGCAAATGTTGGCATGCCATATATTACCTCTTCAGCTGTTATTCAAAATGTTTTTGAGGCCTGTGCAGCCATGGCAGGTCACAATGGCCACCACACCACTGTGTTCGTCATCAGCTTTCCAGTTCCGAAGTAAGTTTTGGTTGCAGGATAGAATGAATTCCAAGCAGCTCAATGATTTGCCACCAAAAAGCTGAATACTAGCAACCTGCACTTGTAAAAAGATATATTTTTTTCTTTTGAACCCAAATTTCAGTGTGGTAAAACATGGCTGAGAATATTTGCATCAAAGTAATAGAAGTTGGTAAACGCTCTCCCAATGTGTCCACATTTCAAAATAAGCACAAACCTCCTCTTTTTCCTCTGTTTAACAGTCAGGCAAAAGGTGAGATCAGCATTCCACGCTAAGTAATGTGTTACTATGGTGTAAACCTAGTGCAGTGAGTCTACACTAAGAAATTTATAACAAGTCAAAAAAAATTATCGAACTAAAATTACATTAAAAAAAGGTGTGAAATGTGCAGTAAATCTCTTGAGGCAGTAGTCTTAAATAACAAGGTTGTGTTGCAATAAATATTTAATAAGAAAAATAAGAATAAATTAATCATGAACAAATACTCTCAAAGTACCCTAGAACAGGGGTACATACAGCACACAAAATTTCATTTATACCTGAGTTCTGTTCAAAGTATCAGAAAAGAGCACGTATATACCTATAATCCACCATATTTCATACGTACAATAAATATGTACAACACACACTTTATCTGGTTTCTTGTGCACCAGCTCTGCAACAGTTACTCAGTACAAATTGCTGCCTGTGACAAGAGTAGCTGCTTTACTGATGTAAATTCAGCACTTTAGCACAACCGTACAGACAGCTACAGCAGTGGAAACTCTGTCGCATGATCTACAGAAATAGGTCAGCTTTATGAGGAAATCACTGGCTCTTGGAGGAAATAAATAATGAATTTCCACTTGGGGAGAGACTCCCTTGCAGACACAAGGCCAATGTGAATTTTCTTAGCAGGAAACCTGTTTTCTATGAGAGTCAGAAAAAGGAACAGCCAGTGGCACAGCATCCCTGCCTGGGTGCAGAGAGATGCCTTTCATCACACTTACATGAGACACGGTGCAAAAGGGTACAAGGAGAGCATGGAGCTATGACAGCACTCATGTCACAGCCTTGGCAGCAGGGGTGTACCATGCTTGCTGGGATGGGAAGGCTACAACACATAGTGACCCTCGGCAGCTTTGTGTGACAGTGAGAAAATGAGGAGGGCCAGTGGGACTCACACATGCTCATCAGCACATTACAAACTGACAACCCTGTCCAAACATTTCATGAATGCAGTTAAGGTGCCCATATCGAAAAAGAAGACATTTGTTATGAATATATTTCTCATAATATATGTATTTTTATATTCAAATATATTTAAATACATGTATTTACAACACCAATTATTTTTGAGCAAAAGGAAGAAAGTAAAATCAGCATATATTATGGTAACTACTATGGATTTTTTACCTTCCAAATTTCTGTGTGTTAATATCAGCTGCTTCATCTCCTCACAGCTACTTACTACATCTTACCATGTAATGTCTGATACAATCTGTAAGTGAACAGCTGAAAAGCTACCATAAGGGATTCTTCTCTCCTATGTCATGGGCACTCTGTCTTTCCTAATCCATGAGTTCACAGGCAAGCTCTTCTTTATTTTAGTGTTAGGCAGTGTGAGGATAGCTATATTTTTGGTTGTGTTTCCTGCCCTCTCAACTGCAGCTTCCAAATACTCCGGTTATCCAGATTTTTTGACAGAGACAAGAAAATCCACAGGAATACCCATTACTGCAGCCTATGAGATACAAGGAGAAGATGAGGGAACTGGGTTTGTTCAGCCTAAGAAAGGATGGCTAATGAGAGACCTTGCTGTGGTCTGCAGTCACCTGAGAGGAGGATGTGGAGAAGGTGGAGAGGTGGAGACAGACTTTCCTCAAAGGTGCACAGTGGGAGGATGAGGTTGAGGCCCCTGCTGTGTGACTGGCCTGTTTTTAGTGAGAGATTGAGCCTGAAGCACCCTGAGGCCCCTTGGCCCCAGGTGACTCTCCTGAGCAGAAGTCCTGGCTGCCCTGACAGATGCTGTTTCCCACAAAATGCTAGGCATTGCTAGGAGGACAGAGCTTATCTTCCTGAGTGAAATCTACACAGCAGTACTCTGAATACCAAATAAGATTCTATGCATGAGACCCAAAGAGTCTCAGCCTCGTCAGCTTTCCAGAGGAAGTACAGTCCCACGCAAATGTAACTTCACAGACCTGAGCTGACTTACAAAGATGCACAGATTGTAGAGAGCAGTAAATATAATCTGAATGCAGATATCACTTTGACTTATCTTTTCAGTATGTTTGCCCATTAAAGTTCTTTTCTCATTTGGAAATGAAGTACAGGCCAATTGTAAAATCAGTTAAATATCTCTCCTTGATTGCCTTCACTCCCTAAACTGATGAGCATATAAATTAGATAAATTATTACTTTTTAGTCTAATTTTTCTGACTGGAAAGCTTATTTATTACATCTGTGTTCATAGGAGCTTCACATCTTCTCAGTGTGCAGGGTTTCAATATGTTTCCAGGCAGGCAGTGAAATGCTGCACTGAACCTCCTGGTGTCTGATTCCACCCCCTCCTCAAAGGCAGCATCCTTTGATCTCAGTACCTTGCCTCTGGACCCCTTCTGTCTCCTGACTGCAGCAGCAGCAGCCTCATGTGACACCTGCAGCTGGCGGGGAAATGGGAGTTTTCCACAGGCACGCAGAGGGACAGCTGCCAGGTGCATGAAGCAGCGCTCTGGGTATGGATGCATTGTGTATCTGTCAGTACAGGCTAGAAAAGCAGCCTATCTGTATCAACCCAGTCAGTTGTTTAAGCAGTGTAAATGGCCACTTTTACAGCAATTGTTTCTGTACTTTGAGTGAAGACACTGTCAGCCATGAAGAATCCAAAAACTCGCCTGTGCTAACAAAATTATCTTGTTGTTTCCTGGTTTCCATCATAAACACACAGAGAGTTTCTCTGCGCCATGTAACAACCACATTTGAGATAGAGCAGCAGTCTTTATTTCCAATTTGCTTTTATGTCAGTCCCCACCCTGCCCAAATCCTGCCAACAATTATCATATTAACAGCATATTTGGAAACTGTTTCTCCATTACAGAGCAGAGATATTCAGTCCAGTCTCACATGACATGGTTAAAGTTTCCTAGTGTTCTCCTGTCACATGTCAGATTAATTAACTCAGCCCTGATTAATTTAAACTAGAAGTTTCTTTTATTCAACCATCTAAAATACCAAACTCCACTGATTTCCTGCAGAGATACATAGGCACAACAATTCCCATTGCAATATTTCATTATTCTTTACAGAGATACTGTGCCATATTCCGTATTCCCACTAGAATATTACTGATGTGGCTGTACTGACATTGGTAAAATCATTCTTGATTTACTTTGGCACAAAAGAGATCAGCATCATGTCTATTGGGATAAGACAGTTCCTCCCCATGGTCATATTTACTTTACTTAAGACTACCTAAAAAAAAGTATTGCTCAGGCAGCTTCAATATACCATCCTTTCTCATAGCGGAAAAAAAAAAGAAAAAAAAGAAAAACATAATTACAGACTGCTCTAAGGTGAACGGCTTTTTTTTGTGATTACCTGGAAGAATGAGAACAGTTATCAATCCAGCTAAATATCTCTGATGTTCTGTTTTACATGTATGCACAATATTCTTTATCCAATGCTGCTTAAGAAATAAACAGGCCTGAGAAAAAATCTTTCCTCAAAAGAAGGGAGGCATCTTTCATTAAAAATTGAGAAAGCAGCTCAAATGAAAATAGTTTAAGCTCATGTTATTTCTAAGCACACATGTTTGCAAACTTTGGAAAAAACCAGCAGATCCTCTAGAATGGACCACCAAGAATTGCTGTCTTTGGCTTTTGGAGTTTCATCAGCTAAGCCAATAGGAAGGCTGGGAAAAGCAACTAAGAAAGAGACTTTTGATTAATGAAGATTGTCAAGGATAGGCAAGCAAGTGACAGAAGCTGCTTCACTGAGAAAGGAAGATGAATGCTTCAAAAGACTTTCTTTTCACACTGGTGAATATCTTCCACTATTTCTCTTTAACATATCAAGATCAGTGCTATCTGAAAAATTTATTGGCTTTTTAGAAGCCAATTAGCATTAGTGAATAACCACTTTACTTCTCATGCATATCATTTTTAGAAATTAAGTGTACATCCTTAGGGTGCTCAGGCACCAGAGTGGTAAGAACAACGCAAGACCTTGAAATGAGTAGAAACTGTAATCAGTGCTACTCGTGGTAATGTTCCAGCAGGCTGTGTAGAAGAGTGAAAGAGATTCTGTGGATGCGTAACAAGTTTGTTTAGCCACAAATCTTGGTCAATACGTCTTCTCTTTCAGCATTAGTTTGCAGCCCTAACATCTAATTAATCTATGAAACCATGAGTTACATGATGCAGCCAAGAAGCCTTAAAGGCAATCCTCTTAGGCCTTTCTCAGTAAGGACTTCCACTAACATAAATATGAATGCTTTGCATAGACAGCTTGCAAAAGGGGTTCAAAAAGTTAAGCAGAGGCTCTGTTAGCTCTTCATCCTGACATAACAAGCTGGACTTGAAGAGCATTGATTTAGCTCCATGTGTGTATTACTCAACCAATGAGCCTTAAAGACATGAAGAATAAAAATTTTCTTAGGACTTCTCACAGTGCTGTAGCACAAAAATCTTTTGCAGCTGAAAAACCTCCTTTGAATTAAAATAGAAATCGAGGATTTTCCCCCTCCTCTGATAACAGAGGCTTTATTTTTTATTCTTTTATGGCAATCGTCCATGTCCAATTAGGGCATGCATTCTAGGTTTTACTTTTACTATGACTTGAGGTCTATTTTAATTCATTCCTCAATGAAAACTGAGGTTCTTATGTGCTTACTTGACTCTGGACTTTACAAAACTGCAGCAAAATATCATTGTGCTTAAAGAACACTGGCAGCACTGGAAAAAACCACAAAACAAAATACTCATCAGCAAAGCACCACCCTTTCAAAGCAGGTGTTTATACAGAGGAAGATCTCATGTTGTCCTACAATTCACTCTTACTTAATTTTGCATAACATCCATGGTTTAGTGGCAGATTGGGTGGATCTGGCAGAGCGTGTGACCCAAAAAGATCATCAGTGGCCATTTTCCAAAACCTCAGGTGCTTTCTGCGCACAGAAGCCGAGACTGAAATGGATATCAGAGGCAGTTGGATGCCAGAAAATGGAAATAGTTGGGTGGGTCTACCAAAATGCTGACTCAACTCAGGTTCTTACACTTCCTTGTGATCAGGCTGAAGTTACACTTCTGATGTTCATAAATCTTCCACTTCTACCTCTGGTTTTCTTAAGGGATCAACATCAAGACAATGGAAAAGGCACCAGGCAGAGCTGAATTAAACATACAGACATATTTTTAGTCATGTTCTCTACACCCTGCCCTAAACAGGTACAATTTCAGTACACGTAGGGACTAATGCATGTCTGAGGAAGGGGTTTCATTCACGAAGTTTAGTCCATTTAGAAGGACTACTTTCATGACTACAAGGAAAGAATCATTCTTAGATCAATATCTGAAAAGATCTGTGTCCAGTAAGTGCTTACTTCTTTTTTTCATACTCTTCTCTGGAGACCTGTGAGACAGATGGTTCAAAGGACCTAACCCTCATTTCTCCAGAGTAGAAGGCTTTGTCCTTGGCTTATTGCTGTCACAGCATGCATATAAGCCTGCACTGCTCTTTTTCTGAAGCTCAGTTTGCCCACCAGTTCCAGGTCCTATGCTGACTGATATGGACAACAATTATTTGTTATCAAATAAGCTTAAAATTATATATAGCCCCAAAAAAACCAAACCAAACAAAAAACCTACTGGAACCAGAAAACAATTTATGAAATATATTATCTTGCATTTTTTGAGAAATATTTTTAAACTTTTCAAACTAGCTTTGCCAAAAGTCAAAAGAGTAACCCAATTTGCAAATATGTATATACAAATGAACTATACCTCTCAAATGAGAACTTGCATAGACAAACTTTCAGGTTCAAGAACCCAGGTGTAGCAGCTGTGGTCATTTAATTTCTACAGACACATTTCTGATGAAACAGATTAATTTTAAAATGTGCAATATGGGCCGAGATGCAGCAATTCACACTGCATTTCAAACAATTCCTGTTCAGCATTGCTAATTAGGAAATCCCAGAAAAACAAGAAATATGATACCTTATAGTGCTATCAAAAGTCTGAAAATCAGCAAATTCCAAACACTCCAAAGAGAAAGTCTTAAGAACTCCCAGTGCAACAAATCTGTTCCATATGAAAGCTTTATAGATCTTGTTCAAAGCTTCAACAAATGCAAATATCATCACTGCATATAGACTCTGAGCTGATGTCATTTGCCATACCTCCATGGAAGTCAATGACGATACATTGATTTCCACTAATGAGGGTCTGACCTAAAAAAAATGTTGCATTCATTTACCTAAGAAAGGTTTTTTTTTCCCCCACTTTCAAACTTTATTTAGCTTTTCTCCAGGGGAGCAATTAGCTTTGAATACATTCAGCATCCACACGCAGAGCCAACCAGACCACAAGCACATGGAGGGCATGAGAAATTCACCATTGTGTCTCAGACTTAGTATAGATTGAGATAATCACTGTCATAGACATGAAAAAAAGGGCAACACAGAAGTGTTCTGGAAAAGTTTTCAGTTGCCTAGAAAACCCATGGCAGTAATTGGGAAACAAGTTAGGTAGTTTTAGGACTCCAGATACAAATAAAGGTGTAGCATTAAGGAAGAAAGAATAGTAGAAAAGAGTTTAGCTGGATTATCCCTTAAAACATTTTAAAGAAAAAAACATCTGAGAAACAAGATGGATTGGAATAATAAAAACATTTTAAAATATATCCTGCTGTTTTAGCAGTATTTTTTGGTCCTATCAAAGTACTGGGTTTTTTCTGATAAACTGTAAGAACGGAAGTATAACTTTCCTTAAGAAGAGTGACGAGTGACCCAGTTTTAGAGGTAGCATTCATACTGTTATCCTCTGGGTTTTATGTTTGAAAGATTATCTTGACATTAGTAAAGAAGCTTTACTGTATTTTTCCCAGTTAAGTTTTGGACTCTACGTTTACAGGGAAAGCTAAGCTGATAAGAGAGAAGAAAAAAGGTTTCGAACAAGAGTTTCATTAAAAAAACCCAAACCCTTTTAAAGATACACGTTTCTGAAATTTCCTTTTGGGTTCCATTTCCCTCCCCTCCGAAAGTACTTGTTGGATGGTTTATTTGATACTATCCCCCTTCTAGAACTCAAAAGTTATGCACAGTGAGGCTCCTTAGGTTGCAGCAATTTTAAGTAGGACACTTATTCTCCCCACAGAAGAGAGCAAAGCCCCAGGCACCCAGTGTACTTTCCTGCCATTTGTCAGAAGTATCTGCTTTGTTTGGTTTAGAAGCTGGGAATATACCAAGGATGAGAGTCACGGCTATGACTATTTAAAGAAACCATTTTATTCTTGCACCTCAATAGAACTGGAACCCACATTAAGGTCAAGTTATCGAGTTTCTTTCATTAAAAGTATTCTTTCATGAGTGTCACAGATTCAAAACTCTTATTATCCAAGAAATTAACCTATAGAAGTAATTTATGTAAGAAAAATAATTTACTTATCCAGGCAACATTTAAAAACATACCCATTTTGCTCACATGTTTTTCTTTCTTGATCAGTAATACAAAGAAGGTCCTTGTTTGAATTTTTCAGTGATCAAAATCTAGCAGGGAATGAGATTTGAATGAGATGTTGGTTGCCAGGCCAGATAAACAGATTCACTGTCATTTCCGTGTTTCAAAGCTTGTTTGCAAACGGAATACCTTTTATTCAAGGATGACATATTCCAAAGCTGTTCTGGGGGGCTTAATGCAGTGGTTACAAGCTGCAGAGGTTGACCTGAAATGTACCACAAACAGTTTGATTTAAGGTCAGAAGGAAACTTGTACCCTTCACTTTTCTATGAGAGCAACTCACACATGTGATGTTATTATAATATCTTTATAGTTTTGAAATGCAAAAAGCCAACCATATAATCATCACTTTCTATTCTACATAATTATAGTAATTTTGTAACGTATCCAGGATGTAAACACAAAGGAAATGTAATTGCAGTTTTCCCCAACAGCTGGTAAGACCACTGTTTTTAACTTAAACCTCCAAAACCACTGTGATTCCTTATGCTAGTGATGCCTGGAACAGCAGAAAACAATCCTAAAGCTTTGTTGTTTTATAAAATATATTGATTAAACAGTTGACTGAAGTTAGAAATTTCAAATAGTGGAACATCCCAAGTGATATAAGAAGAGTTTTGCATATTTTCAGTGGAACAAAGGAGCAGAGAGCATTTGCACAAAGTGGTTTTGATATCAATAGGCTGAATTGTCACAGCTATGAATCATCACAAAAAACTGCTGTAACAAGTAATACAAGACTTTGTGAGACATTCATTAGTGAATGATAGCTTTAAAAATCCCAAAACTAAACCCCAAACCATTTAACTTCTTTTAACTTTTTTTTTCCCCATCAGAATAATATTACACAACACAGAAAACTAATTTTCATATCCTAGTGCCCTATTGTACATGCCCTCAAAAGAAATATAATTGTTCTGTCTTTCTTTAAGGTAGTTATGAATATTTGAGAAAATATCAAGACTAAAAACATCCCACCATTTCTTTCAACACACTTGATGAACTGGTTTGATGGTAGTTTCACAGCATCACTTGCATTTTATCTACCTTTTTGTCGTTTTCTCAGAACATGCTTTCATATCTCCAGATGGGGGATACGTAGTAGGGAAACAGTATTCTAGTTATTTCAGCTTTTGTCACCAGGAAGAAAATGGACATGTTTGTGTGGGATAGGTAGTCTGCAGGGACGCAGCACATCAAGCTCTCCATGGTGAAGGGAAATGTGACTGGTGTAGATAAATCAGACTAATGGTATGCTCTGTACACATAGGCAACCTTCTGCTCTGCCCAGCACTCAGCAAACACTTTTGTGTTTGCACCAAATGCAGAACGGATTTATACAGATTTTAAAAAGGAGATGAGGTTCCGAAGAGGCTGGGTGGCAGGACACAGAGCTGCACGGTGGCACAGACACGCAGTTGCTGGAGAAGGGGAGCACAGCTGATTTAGCAGGTGCATCTATAGCTGTGTGCAGGACACCAAGGATTTCTTCCCCACCGTCCCAAGGGAAACCTCAGTTCCAAGACCAGCTGCTAGAAACACTCAGCTTTGCAAGTTTGTTTTTTTTAATATGACACTTACGTAGGGGACAGAACGGAAGGGTGAAACTAAGCAATAAAATTGTTTCCATTATTGAATTTTTCTTCTTTGAACAAAATGGGATCTATTTTCTCATAAAAAGTGTAGAAGCTTTGCAGCAGTAAATACTATATAAGACAAAACCATTTCTTATTCATGGATCTGCTGGGAGTTTTTGCATGATCTTGGTTAGCTCTACAAAGCAAGCATTTAAAGCGCAAATACAGATTTCATGAGATTAGTTGACAAATAACTCCTTTTTTTCCTTGTTATAGACCACTTTATCAAAAATTCATAGAAAGGAATCCATAACCCAAGGGCTTTTAAAGACAGAAGATAACATTATAGGTTTTCAATGCAATCTGAAAAAAAATATTAAGATGAATTCTTTAAAGAATTTCCATGGAGCTTGGAATTTGATAAGTGTAAAGCCTCAAAATCTACGATGACATTTAATCATCTAACACAAGGGAGTCAATTTCCTAAGTAAGGCACCTCCCTGAACTGAGCTGCCTTACCAAGCTTTAAACTTAGAGCTTAAAAATTAATTTAAAAAATACCTTAGTGAAAGACGATTTTGACACATCTTTAGCATCCCTCATATCCTCTTATGCAATACTTGGCAAGGGTTATTGCATATTTAGAAAACAATAAATACAGTATAGAAAGCCAGCTCTGAAGGGATAGGAGCACACTTTTTGGGTGTTTTGCATCTCTGATCTATTCCTAGAAAAAAATACCACCTATTAAAAATTTATACTGTTTCTGTACATATGTGTAATTGTAAATTAATTTCAGTACAAAAACTACCTTTTAACTCTTGACTAGTGAGTTCAGTGAGAACTGTGAGTTCTCCCAATAACATTGAAATCTGTGACATCCATTTTCAGAATATGTAAAATAATTCTTATACAAAGCTCCAAATATTAAACAGAGAAAAAGATAGACTAGAACTTTAGCACTCTCCACTGATGAAGAAATGTTTAGAGTTGAAGATTTAACCATGTGAATACAGTCTTTGGCCAACAACCATACCAAGAAACTCCTGCACTGGGCACAGACGTGTGCAAAGCTCAGTCATATGAAAAATGAACTTCAGTGAACCCACAAGGGAGTGAACACTGAGGAAGAAGAAAAAACAAACTCGACAAGGTGTGATCAGACAATGAAGAGTCTGGGAAAATGCACTGAGATCATGAAACCAAACAGAAAATGAAACTGATATCTGCACAGGCTGGGGTGTTAAAATTGATTTTACAATAATTTGTGCCACAAATCTAATGTGGCATAATACAGCATAATTTTTAACTGAAATTAACTCTCTATTACATCAGCTCTTATAAGTCTTGTTCTTGGTTCTCCTATCTCCCTTCTAAAGAATGAGTCTCCTATATCTGTGAGATGCATTTTCCCACCACGTCCAGCTAGAACCTTCTGATTTCTCGGCAATGTGACTGCTCTGCTCAATAAGGGAAGGCTGAACCTCAGCTGAGGTTTCACATCACATTCAGGGAATGCATACAGAAATCAACACTGATGGTGAACATGTGCCCTGGCAGGTGGGTGAGGATTCTGTGGAATCTGACAGACTTTACTGCCTTTCAGAACAGTCGGGTCAGCAGAAAGCAGTCTCAACTCTCCTGACTTACACAGGCAGTGTTGACAATGGTTGGACCTTTATCAGTTTTTCATCATCATTCTTTGACTTTCTAAGGACTTTTAACTGATTCTGTTGTCATATCTCTTCAAGATGAAGCAACCAGCAAAACCCTGATGTGACTTCCAGGAAGGAAAACCTGCAGAAAATCTGCAGAAAGGGACTGGTCTAAGCAGGTGGTACAGACAGAAATCTCCTTTGCTTTATTTTCTGGCTGAAGAGAATTTTGGAGCTGTATGTGTTGGGCAACACGATGTAGAAACATTCGAGCTGGCTGAAGGAACAGCCCTGGCCATGCTTTCAGGCTTTCTCAGCAAAACTTCTTCGTTTAAGCACCAAGGTGCTCTTCTACCTCATGTCCTCCAGTTTGCTGGAAGTGAACACATTGTCTCAAGTGAAGGGGATCACCATCACATACAACTTCTGCAGATTTTTCCTCCTTTACTATCCTTCAGCATGGTCTTAGGCACTTAGGATCAGAATTTAGCCAAACAGAAAAAAGAGTAGACTCTTTACCTTAAACCATCTTTCCTATCATGGTTCTCTTTTCCTTCCTCTACCTCCCTCCAGGAATATGGACACCAGCATGCTTTTTACCCAGAACTCTAGCTACCTAAATCCTGGGTGACATAACATGTAATAACTTCTGTTTAAGAAGGCTGAGTTTTATTAGTCATCCTTTTTGGCTCTGGAAAAAAAAAAACCATTCTTTTATCCCTAAAAGACAAGGACTGTTTCCTCTGGGCTTTGATACCAGGTGAAGTCTTGCAGGAAATCTTTAAAAAACAGCAGGCTAAGCAACAATGGAGGGGTAATTTTTTCACCAGTGGTGATGCTTTTGACTCCTGTAAACTCTTAATGGTAGCTCTCTAGGACATCTCAATCTGTGATGTTTGCCTTTTGTGCCTCCAGCTGGGGAGGCAAGGAGGAGCGAGCAGAAGTTTTAGCAGAAGCACTGAATTGGACAATACTATTCCTAAACCATGACAACTACCAATTTCACTCTTTTCTACTATGTATATTTTTCCAGCAACAATCCATTATTTAAAAAAAA